>JAQBSW010003304.1:10000-85609 GCA_029291075.1 Eudiplozoon nipponicum
CGTCCATTGCACCTGGTGATGCGTCTCGACTACTTTTTAAAACATTAGCAGATCACGAGCAAAAACAAATTAAAGAGATTCTAACGGCAATTTAAAAATATGATTTTGGCTATTTTAATTGTGGCCTCTAGCTCTTGAAGTTCCCTATACAGTTTCGTTGGCTGAATAATTGTTTGCGCCTTTTCTTTTCAGCGACGCACAAAAATTTTTTACCATCTTTCGTTACAATCAACCAATTATATATATATATATATATATATATATATATATATATATATATATATATATATATATATATATAACAGTAATTAATTCCGCAGGATGCTTAAATACGAATTAAGTTAAGTTTTTTTACTTGAAATATATTTCTCAGTCCTATTTTTAACTCAGAAAATGTGAATACATTGCTTAAATTGCGGGTAAACGCCTTTCAATTGCAATTTCTGCTTGCACGTTAGAAAAATTGGCATAACTCATCTGCTTGAGCACGTTTTAAAAATTATTCGGCATATTTGTAGACGTAACCAGAATTTCCACTCGTTTTGGTTTCAGATCTATAAGTAAATGATTTGATAAACTTTAAAAGCAAAACTTTTTACGAAATATGTAATTGATCAGTTTTATTTTCTAATTTTTAAGTCAACGAATTATGTAATTGAAAATTTTTAATTGCAAAAAAGATCAAACGCGGCCTACACACACACACACACAAAGTTACCTTTATTATAAAGCAAGATTTGCATAGTGTAGAAAAGGCAATTCATCCAGTAGACTGGTTTCGTCCTTATTGGGAACTCATCACGTAATGTCTAGAATTTGCCGTGGACAGCGCTCGAACCTGGGCATGTCTGCCTCGAAATCTGGTGCTCTAATCACTAGCCACCATACCACAAGCAACCTACAATTTTCAGTTATATACTAACTAATGGCTATAACATACGGCAATGTGGCTCAGCAAGATATTCCGAAGCAGACGTGCCCAGGTCCGAGCATTGATCACGGCAAATTCTGGAAATAATATGATGAGTACCCAATAAGAACGAAACCGGTCTACTGGATGAATTCTTTTTTCTGCACTATAAACTGCTTGGTTAATTCCGACAAAGATATGTACTTAATTGGTTAGGTGTTTACATATAAATCGCAACCTTGATTAAAGTAATTACCTTTATTATTTCCACCATTTCATTTTTCTCGATTGTGCCGTTGCCATCAATGTCGTACATCTGGAAGGCCCATTCTAATTTCTCCTCTGGTTTACCGCCTGACGTGATGTTAATCGCTAGCAAAAATTCTTTGAAGTCTATTTTGCCAGAGTTGTCCTTGTCAAATGTCCGAAATACATGTGTGCAAAATTCTTCCGCATCGCCGTCCGGAAAGAAGCCGCTGTAAACTTCAATGAATTTCTTCTTGCTTAACTGGCCGGATGGACAATCACGCTGCAATACAAAAGAACGTTGTGAAATGAAACATGCAATTTAAAAGAAAACCGTCACGCTACAAAAAATCAAGAATTTGCGCAAAGCAACATTTTGAAATACTGAGCAAAAAAATTAATATATTTGCCGTCTGTATACTTGAAATGCAATTAATATGTATTGGTAGGTAAACACTTTCCTTACATCTATTGCCTAGCATTAATCTGCCGGTATCAAAATAATCGGCCCAAACATATAGCCGTACTGCTTTGAAAATGATATTGCAACAAAATTCTATTTGACGCACTTTAAAATTAGTCACACAAAGTTACACATACACGTAAAACAGTTAAATACTGTTTTTTTTGCGAAGAACTAATATATATGCAAGTATGTATTAGGTGTTGCGAACCTAGTAATAAATTAGTTCAGTTGTGACCAGAAGGATAAACCAAAGGCAGCATGAACGGGAAGTATAATCTCATACACATTCGTTTCGTGCTTACTGGCGACTCATCAGTAGGAGCCGGTATTATGCCCTTTATAAACCATATATTTGGTAGAAGAATGTGGAATAATAGGACGGTACAATCTCCTAGACGAATGTGTAAACCTACAATAGTGAAGCTAACATAATATAGTCTACGACAATGCGACTTCAATGCTAACTCACACTATATAATATATATACCGAGTCTGTAAAGGATACTAACACCATGGCTATTGTGTTAGTAACTGATACCTTTTTTAAATCGATGAGTACCGGATACTAACACTATGGTTTCCGAGTCGGTACATAATACCAACCTGATGGATATAGATTTATGCTAAAGTTCACCCAAATTGAGAATTACAACAATTTCCGAACACCTATTACTCCAGTTAAACAGTATTTAACTGTAATATATTGAATTGAATGATGTCATGCTTACCGCGAAATGTGATAACTGATATCGGTGATGGCCAGAGTGTATGGTTTAACTGGGGTAACAGGTGTTCGGAAAATGTTGTAATTCTCAATTTAGGTGAACTTTAGCATAAATTTATATCCATCAGGTTGGTATCATTTACCGACTCGGAAACCATAGTGTTGGTATCCGGTACTCATCGATTTAAAAAAGGTATCAGTTACTAACACAATAGCCATAGTGTTAGTATCCTTTACAGACTCGGTATATATTATATAGTGTGAGTTAGCGTTGAAGTCGCATTTTCGTAGACTTTATATGGTGTTAGCTTCACTATTGCAGGTTTACACATTCGTCTAGGAGATTGTACCGTCCTATTATTCCACATTCTTCTACCAAGTATATAGTGGTTAAAGGGCGTAATACCGGCTCCTACTGATGAGTCGCCAGTAAGCACGAAACGAATGTGCATGAGATTATACTTTCCGTTCATGCTGCCTTTGGTTTATCCTTCTAGTAACAACTGAACTAATTTGTTACTAGGTTCGCAACACCTAATACATACTTACGTAAAACAGTTATTGTTTTAAATATCAATTCAAACAAGAAGTACATTAAATATTAATTTAAATGACTTTACTATACTATCTTCGTTCTAATTAGCAACCCTCAACCATAACCACAACATATGCGGAAGCGAAAACACACAGAATCTTTCGTTCTCCTTTGTTCAATTTATCCGGTAGGCCACGAGGCCGCTCATTGCCTGCAATTTTCTACATTCTACGTTAATTATTAGCGAATTATTGCACTTAATGAATTTCATCTAATGTTCTAACTCGCGGGTCAAAAATTAACCTTTTAAACCGGACGCTCTGACGTTTGGGAAAGAGATATTGATCCGGTTATATATATATATATATATAATATATATATATATATATATATATGTGTGTATGTGTGTGTGTGTTTGAGCGTGTGAATAAAGGTAATTTAAGGTCAAATATAATGCAAAATAGGCGCCAATTGATGACCAGTTTAACAAAACTTATAAATTGTTGCATAACTTAAAATTAAAAGTAGTGAGTGCAACGGGCTTTATCTTCCTCTGGAGCTAGTTACCGATTCTTATTCGTGCAATTGTCGTTTCTCACCAATTGCTAGTGCTTAGGGTCAAGTGGAATCTAGAGATTTTCCATCGCCGCTTCATTCATAATAACGTCTCTGGGCATAATTTCAATATATTTCCCAATCAATCTCTTCCTTCTGTCACGAATGCACATAGCTGTTCATCTTAAACTATTGCCATTAGTTACGTTTCTAGTCTCTACATAATGACGTGAAAGGTCGGATTTAGTAACATGTACATACCTACATGCATTGCTGTGTTCTCCTCTTCGTACCTAGATTGGACGCATGGTTTCATGTCTAGACACGAGATTAGTCTGCATGAGATTTCGCACTATTCAGATGCATGCAAGGGTTCATTTTTACTGCTTGGTTACATAGGCAAATACCCAAGGTAATTGACTGTCTTAAAATGGTTCTTATAGTGCAATGCAATGCTATTTATTTCAATTTTATGCTTAGTTTAGGGTCCCACTCTATCGGATTTTACATACTTCGAATTCGAGTTAAATTTACGACTTCCAGCATTCTTGCTACTTTCTACTTTCCAGATCAGCCATTAACACATAATATTTGTCGCACTCTGCTCAGATACACCTTTATATGCTTTATATCTGTAAATTTAAGGTCTCTTATTTTCAATAATTTAAGATGACGATTTGCATCGGAAACCAATAATTGGCTTTGAAAATACGAAAGACTCCAGTGTGAGTATCCTCCATATAAATGTCGCTTTCTAAATTCCCACGATCTATAAATAATTTAATCTTACATTTAAATTCGCTTATTGGATTATTTCAACTAAGAAATTTATTATACAACCATGGCCATGATTTAACACGGATAACATATCATCCAAGATCCATAGATACAATTTGGTCTGAGGCGTGTCTTATAAAACAAATAGATTTACTAAGTAAAGCTATTGTAACTGGAAAAGACAGTACCATTGGGACATCTCTAATTTGTTTGTACAATTCTTGCCTAAAAGTAACATATATAACGACCATAAATATACTCATCATCTCCATACTGTGCTTAGTTTTATTTTACTTGCTTCAACTATTAACGGATGATCGACAAACTAGGGCTTTAAGTACTGCTAAATATGTTTACAAGAAAAGTATATCTAAGCTCACCAACTTATCAAACTCATCTAACATATATTAATCAAAATTTCACCAAAATGATAATAATTCATTAATGTGTGAATAAAAAAGTAAGAGAATTTGCATATTTTGTGACATGAAAAGACATAAAATGTATGTATTAAAAAGTGCTGCACATTGATAGTAATTTTTATTGGGAAACCAGGTCTATGCAATTTAGTAAAACCATTCATTCGACCTTTCATCATAATAGTTAGAGCATGCTGGCATACAGTAAAGTGAGGGTTAAACTGCGATTTTTATATAAGAGACGAAAAATAATTTCAGCAGCTCTTATCACTAGTAAGCTTGCGAACACTTTACTTGATTGGAAGTGCGGTTGCACAATTTATATGCAGTAAAAAATATAACATTTTACAGCTTTCGCTACATGCATATATGTTATACAAATAAACGACCGTTGATGGCGCGCATGGAGATAAAAATACATTAAATCACGCTTCAGAGCCTGAAACAATTACCAATCCATGAAATATATACATTTAAATACTATGTGTTGAGGAGAACTAATATATATATATATATATATATATATATATATATATATATATATATATATATATATATATATATATACAAGTATGTATTAGGTATTTTGAGCCTAATAACAAATTAATTCAGTTGTAAACAGAAGATAGTAAGACAGCATGACAGGAGAGTATAATCTCATGCACAATGTATGGATTCACTGGGTAACAATTGTTCAGAAATAGTTGTAATTCTCAATTTCGGTGAACTATATAGTATACATTGATATCCACCATATTGGTACCATGTAACAACTCGGTAACCATAGTGTTAGTACCATGTACTTTTGGGGTATTATAATGTTGGTATCGGTTTCTGACACAATAGCCATAATGTTAATACTTTTACAGACTCAGTGTATATATTACATAGAATGAGTTAGCGTTGAAGTCGCATTTTCGACACTATAGTATATTAGCTTTACTACTACAGGTTTACACATTCGTCTAGGAGTTTGTAACGTCCTATTATCCCATATTCTTTACCCAAAAATATATTGGTTAAAGGGCGTAATACCGGCTCCTAATGATGAGTCGCCAGTAAGCTCGAAACGAATGCGCATGAGATTATACTTTCAGTTCGTGCTGTCTTTGGATTATCCTTCTGGTTACAACTGAACTAATTTTTTAATAGGTTCGCAACGCCTAATACATACTTAAATATATATATTTGTCAATTGTATGGTGTAAAAAAGGCAATTCATCCAATAGACCGCAAGCTAAACACAATTTTCGGTTATATACTAACATATGGCTATACAATACGGCAAGGGGGCTGAGTGGTTACAGCACCCGATTCCAAAACAGACTTGACCATGTTCGAATTCGGTCCGCGGCAAATTCTGGCCAATTCCTAATAAGTAGGAAATCGGTCTACTGGATGCATCGCCTTTTCTACACTATACAATTATTAGTTTATACTGGCATATGTGTGCTATTCATGGGTCATGTGTTGATTATAGTAATTGTTATCCCCGCCCGCGCAACCAATGTTCGTTTAATTATATAAGTAAAAATCCAATTGTATCTACACAGTCGCGGAAAATACTTAACTATAACCAGAGAGTTTGGCTGATGGAAGTTTTGCGTTGCTGAGGGACTGATTAGCTAAAAATTGATTTTTGTTGCTGTCAAGATCAGAAGCCAGATTTATACAATTTAATTTTCTTAAAAGAAGGTGTCTTCTATTTCTGTGGACGGAGATGTATTTATGTGAATTCGTCCGACTATTTTTATTAATACATCATAGTATTCAGGCATATAAAATGATTTTTAGAAAGCATGAAACAATTTAGTGAATGCTGTCAAATTATTTATAAAATTCTCATTGCGTTCATTTATCGATTTTTTAGCTTTAATAAGTCTGAACAATTTTCCCTGTAGATATAGCAGTGTTGTTTGCTTAATGATTTTAATGGAGGATTAGTTATATCAGTGAATGAGAGACGGTTGCTAAACAGAAAAAAATTAAGGCAGAGCGCGAAAATTTAACAAGTTTCATCTTAATCATATGCTTCAACTGCCGCATTTGTTCAAAGATGTCCGCAATTACAACCACCACAAAAACATATGTAAAAAAGTAAAAAAATTCAGGTACAATTATATATTAGTTTAGCAGTGAATATGCTGCATATGCTCCAGGCTTATTTTGGGAATGAAATATTTTTGGCAGCATGATGGAGCGATATATGCCAATGCTAGCCAATTATCGCAATAACCAAATTAGTCGATTTCTGAATCATGTCCAGTTAAACAACATATTAGAGCTCTTCTGACGCAATTTACTGGTGCACAATTAATCGAAATAGTAGTTTTAAATTTACCATTATTCTAGCTTAATGGAAGAATTTTACTGTATGAAGTTACCGATGCGGGTATATTGTGATACGTGCGCTCCGCAAAACCCTAAGCGTTTTGAGACAAAAAAATTTCTCTGATAAATATATTTCAGCAGAATATGTCCTTTACAATGTCTTGCGTATTTAAAAATTACTGAAATAGCTTTTTTCAACTTGTTCCACGAACGAAGCACACCATAAACAATAGGCAATATTTGAAACAGAAAAGAGATTCCACTCAAGGCATTAAAATATAGCGAGTTTAAAAATGAAATTGATTTTTGGATATAATGAAGAATTTTTTCAATATAACTAGTGCGCCTAGCAGTTAAGTTATCATACTATCGTAATTTGTTTTACAAAATTTAAGAATATTTTTATTACAAAAGATTAGTAAATTTATTGCGCAAGAGGAACATACTGTAAGATTAAAAATGTCAAGTAAAATCGAATAGATTACGTTTCATGTATTTCAATTTAACCCCTAAAATTATGTAGATCTGAGATATAATTCACTGCGAATTTCTAGGTTGAATGATTTAAAGTTAAAAATCAACAACAAGTTAATTCATACAATACCAGGGGAATACCAAATTCTTGGTAAGTAAAAATTCCGCTATTTTCTTTTAATGAAGTGGCTAATCGTATTGCCAAGGTTGCCAAAAACGTTATAAGTACTCAATGGGTACATCTGTTTCTGTCAATAACAACTTATTTCATAAGAATTATCTAGAAGATTTCACCAATGGTTATCATCGTAGAGCACGATATCCATTGCGATCCCGTCATTGGGTAAAGAGGGAGGAGGGCGATGGTGAACAAAAACACACAAGTAATAGTATTACAATCAAATTCACAACGGACGCCCACCAAACTGAATTGGCTCTCTAGTAATGCAATGAAAAGGCAAGGTTAAATTGACCGCAATGAATAGCTCATTCCGTATTCAATTATTTTGGAAGTGAATCTCAGGAAAGCTTAAAATAATAATCTTTTGTCTTTTAAAAAAGTACAATAAATATAAATCCATTTTGTGCAGCTGATATTCTATTGAGGCATTAATTATGCGTAAACATTGTGGTTCAATTAATGTGAATCAATTTACCCGCGTGCATTGATGACAACCAAGAAAGTTAGAAATTTGTCAGTATGTGCAACTGTAAATGGTTTTTTATATATTGCAAACTGTTCAGAAAAATGATTGTTTTCTTTTCGCGAGTTCAGAATCCGCTGCCAACTATTTCCTACAGCAACAACATAATTAATAGTTGCCTCAGTCCATACTAATCATATTAATTATTTAAAAATAGTATTTCTATGACTTCCAGTTAAATACGAAGCAATTAACTTCGTATGAAATAACTGATCAAGTATAGATGCCACATGCTTAAATTAGGAAAAATATAAATGCTCATTTTGATAATCAGTAGCTACATCAGTTGACTTAGTTTTTGGCAATTTTTTGGCTGAGCTTCCCGAAAAGAAGCTCCCAAAACAGGAAGCCGAAACATCAAGAGTTAAAATGAAGACAGTGGACGCTAATACATTATTTGGCACAAAAATGGCTGGGTAATTAAGCTACATTAATTATTATTCAATGGAAAATTACTCCATGATGCAAATTGTGCTAATCTGCAATTAATAGACGGCAAAAATGAATTATGAAATGCTTCATGACAATGGTGGTAAAACCACCTGGGAAAATGAGAATTATAGGAAAAAACATGCTAGAATGTGTAGCTGCTGACGATAAAATTACATAAATGGAGGGGTAGTGCTTATCTCAAGTCGGAAAACTCGCTTTAATTTACGCATAAACGAATGAATGACGAAACAGACTTAAACTCGTGCAGAACAAAGCGACCAAATCATCGCATCATTTCATTAAAATGTGCTCATTTTTCAACTTCTGACACTAGTTACATGATGGAACAAATTAATATCCGTCGGCAGACACCCCACTTATCCTAATTATAATAGTTGCGATACTGACTGGTTAATCAAACAAAACTATCAATCAAATAGACAAATACATCCACCAACCATTCAAGCGCACTACAAACCAAAATTTTCCGGCCATTCCACTAGATGCCTAATCTTATCAGAATTTGCAGGAGAAAAGAATAGTGAAAATTAGACAAATTGTGAAATCAAACGATAGAGCTGGAAAAAGTTCAGCTGTCAAACACGAACAATAATTCATAAAATCAACTAATAATTTTAAGGAAGAAATTTTTTTTTAAATTTTGACGAAAAATAATTACGACTAGTTATAATAATGCAGCGCAATAGATTAACGAAAATATGCAATAGAAATTTGACGATAGTTTTATTCACCAATCTTGCCAAATTTTATCAAAATATAAATATCTTAATGAGATAATTTTACTAAGCATTCATTTGACTTGTACAAACGTTTTCGTGGGATCAAAATATCAATGCACACATAAGTAAACAGAACCAATCTAAGAGAACATGTTTCAGTCCATTTGAAGATCTTTCTAAATTCAAGTCTTGCTATTGTAATCTGCATATATCCAGTTATTTCGTACAGACCTTTAGCTTTCACGTTAATTGCACCACCAAAGCAGTTTACGCTTACTAGTTATGAACCATCAGGAGACGGCGGAATCGCATAAATTTTCCTTGGTGTTTTCTCATTCAAACGATACGAAAACGACGACATTAGAATAGCCTATTAAAAGGAAACAAAGCACAAAGATGTTTCGGATGGGGGTCATCTCCTACTGACGAGTTAGCCAGAAGCAAACACCATATAAGTCTGTGATGTTGAACCTTCTGTTCATCTTTATTTTCCTGGATAATCGTGGACCTTACTAAATAAGTTTTCCACTTTTTCGGCCATGATCTATGCAAAAATGCAAATATGTTGGCCTTTTGTGCCATGCACGTACAGGTATTCTACAGGAAATTGAATGATGTTAAACTGCAACAAGTGCATGATAAACTATGTTAATTGAGAAGAGAATGTGAAGCTTTTGCATCTGCTCTTTGTGGTTGTTATTCGCCTACTCAAAAATACCTTTTTTATAGAAGAAGCAGAACTGGGAAGCTTTACAGCGTTGTTTTTTCTACCTTTAAATATATGAAGTTGGCATATATGGTAGAAAATCTCAGCATATCTAGTGCATTGTAACATTGTTTTCCCATGTGTAGTTTAACAATATTGTTCTAAAAATTTGTTTAAAATTCCTTAGATGAAGTATACTGTCAGCTTAGAGCGTCATGTCATGAATTGAAAATTAGAGGCCACAAAAGGTGATTTACATATCTTTTAGTTATCCAAACGCATGTTCATGCTGAAGTTGTCGCCTCCTGCTTAATCTGCATGAACAAAAAAATATAATACATACTTGCATATAGATAAGTTTGTTAAAACGAAGGCTATAGAACAATTAAAGCATCAGCGTATTATCATGTCTCCCAATAGCATGAGTGAACAGCGATAAATGAATTAACCCGTTATTTGATCAAATTAAAGTTAGCGTGAGGCTTAGTTTAGTGGACCTTTGAAATGTAACAATAACAACCATTTTGAAGCAGACCACGCTATGATACAATTACCAGCTGCATCATCTGATATCGCTTACACCCAATGAATTATTCGCCTTCAAATCAATAAACAGCAGGAGTTACAGTGACCCTTATATTAAAATATAAAATTTCGTGTGTTAGACATACAGCAATAAGTATTACCATTTAATCAATCGCAAAACATGGCGACAGCATAAGTATTGGTGCTTATCTCAAATTGAAAGATTTTACATCAAACACCCTCAATAAACAGCAAAAGTTACACTCACCCTTACAGTACAAGTACAGCATAAGTATTGGTGCTTATCATTTCAGTCTTCTATAGATACTAAATAAAATTTTAATATTTATTATTATTTTTTTAATAATATGAACTATAACTAACAGAATGGTGAAATGTTTAAAACTGCAATCTAAACGAACTAAAAATGCACAGAAAACTAACATGACGTATGTATTCTTTTCGCAAGGTGGGTTCCAGATTGACCTATACTAATAAAGCGGAATTCAACAAGTTTCTAAACTGCTCTCCAGTTTCCACTAAATTCCTACAGACGTTCGCTCATTCAGGATTTTCAAGATTTGTGAGAATGGGATATGGCATCACGAAGTGGCCTATTTTACGAATAACCAGATGTTGCTGGGATAACATTTCCGTGGTGTCAACAATCCGTAGGATATTTCTCGATATACTGGCGAGTTGAACTCGTGAGTAGCTTTGGTAGGCTGTGTCCCAGACAACGTAATCGACGCTTTTCAATGAGATGCGAGAATGATGACATATCGAGAAACACATTATAAATTTAATATGGTGAATAAATGATATAATTAATTTGTAAAAACTAAGGATGAAATGGGAAAAACTAATACAATTATGGCACAAATCCGCGACAGCACCAGAACTAAAAAAATGCATTGCACTATACAAATACTACTTATTTAATACGAGTCTGTAATAGTTGGTGCACTATATGTCATAAACCGAATTTCATTAAGAAGAGGCCAATAATTTCCTAAGCAATCGCTTTATCAAACGTACATAAAAGTAACGTCATTCTTTGTAAGACACATTTGAAGAGTGCATCCTAGGAAAAATTATTCAATGCTCTTTGGATTAATTTAGAAGCCTTGATACCACGGATGCTCAATACATATATTAAATTTTTCTTTTAATCACCAAAGTCCTTCTGCGCATTAATCAAAAAATCAACTCCCATAGGCAGAACAATACAATTATCTTAGTTTACATGCATGTTATATCTGTATTTTTGATTAGTAAATTGATAGACAGACGAATCTAATCAATGTAAAATTGTAAAATTGAGTTTCAATGTAATCATCATTTGAGCGACGTTGCGCTAGCGAACATTCCGAATAAAAACAGGTTTAATTTACCAGTTATATATTTATTCAGATTTCATACACACCTAATATATTACGTGTAGACAAGAAACAGGAGCCGGAAACAAGATAAAATACCGAGGATTCAAAAAATCTAAAATTTGAAAAACTATAAAGTCTAAATATTTATGTCCAAGAAACAAAGCAATCTCATTTTTTGTATAAATATTTGACTGAAACGGGATAAATATACAGTGGTACCTCGAGATACGAGTTCAATTCGTTCCAGAACCGAGCTCGTAAGTCAATCGGCTCGTATCTCAAACGAATTTCTCCTATTTAAATTAACTGTGTTCGACTTAATCTGTTCAGGACCTATGAAAAATCCCCAACCCATTGTAAATTATGAATAAAGATATTTTTTTAAATAACAAACAAACATTTATATTTAACAATTACATAACAAAATATGAAATAAAGAAATAAAAGACTTATTTAGTATAATAGTCTTACTTTGGAGACAGACGAGTGCAGCTAGCAAGGTGGCAGACAGCAAGGGACAGAGGGAGAAGGAATAGGGAGCACTTTAGACACATACATAAACAGTGCTTTTTAGAACTTTAACTATTTTCGTAGCACAAAACTAAAACAACATTCCTTATTTAAAATGAAAGACAAAACTTTTAAAAATGCACTTAAATTGAGCTTAAAGTTCAATCACTCGTTCGCCACGCTCATGTTTTACTATCATTTTTTGCTTTAGCTCTATCGACATCATCCTTTTCTTCCTGTCACCACTGTCCTTCGTACTCACTTTCTTCGGCCCCATGATAACGCACAAAAAAGTTCAGTAATCACGCAAAATGTGTACAGCGCACAAGATACACTTCGATTTAAGCAGGTAACACGTGCGAGTGAGCGAGAGATACTCTCGGATAATGCTCGACCCTGCGCGCCAACTGGTGGGAAACACGGCTCATATCTCGGATTTGGGTTCGTATCTTGAACAAAATATGGCCCGTGCTCCGGCACGTATTGCAAAAACCTCGTATGTTAGGCTGCTCGTATCTCGAGGTACCACTGTATATATATATATATATATATATAGAGAGAGAGAGAAAGAGAGAAAGAGAGAGAGAGAGAAATTGATCCAAATAAGATTTTGACTCCAGAATTAGCTAAATAATGGTTCTAATTAAAATAAAGGGAATTTTTTAAATGTAATCGTAGAGAAATGACAAGGTGAATTGGAGAAGCAGTTGAATATAAATCTAGGTGTAATCTGTATGTCCGCAAATGTAGTTGCTAAATCGCATGTCTCAATGTTCAATGGCGTATTATTCAATGACAAGAAAACACGGTTCAAAGAAACGTAGGATTTACACAATCATAGTGAGATAATAAACTTGTGAAACAGAAGAACAACGCTTTTATAATTAAATGAACATTGGTTACGCGGGCGGTGATAACATTGATTTAGATCAAGGTTACAATTTTGATGAGTCTCATTATATACATACATTTTTCAGCATAAACTAAACATTTTATAATGTAGAAACTCATCATGTAATGTCCAGAATTTTCCGTGGACAGGGCTCGAACCTGGGCTCTTCTGCTTTGGAAGCTGTAGGTCCAACCACTGAGCCAACCAGCTCATATATATTTCTGGTCCTATTTAAATTGCCTTGATGTTAGGTACGCAATACTTATTATATATGGTAGTTCTACGCAAAAAACAATGTATAAATAATGTATGTTTCCTCAAATGATACTACTGTTACCACTAAAATAGGAGCACTTATACCGATCGATATCAGAGTACAAGACTTTGCTGGAATAACAGGTCTATAGAGTGGCTGTTATTTTTAATTGTGATGAAAATTAACTTATTCCAATAGTATATCGTTAGTAATCTTTTCAGGATTTTAGACATAATATGTGGTGAATGTTCATTACAGTTTGACTGCTAAAGACATGAAACGAAGTTTATTCCACTACTGCTTGAATAAAAATACGTAAAGCAGGCTTCCCCAACAAACAGTCCCACATTTCATGACCAAATATACAGTGGGTTTTGGGCATCGTGCCGCTCAATGTGTACTCCAACGATGAACATGTAAGGTCGAAACGCGTCAGTGCGTTGCGACTGACGGTAGTTTTGCTATGTGGTTCGACGACTGGTTAAATACAATGGGATTGGTGTTTATTTCAAGCTCGAAAAATTTATTTAAATAATTGTTACCACCACCCACGTAATCAATTATTGTTTAATTGTATTTTCTATATATATGTGTGGCGAAAGCTACTAACAGTTAATGTTCGTGACTGCATACAAATTGTGCATCCGACATTTCCAGTCAAGTTCAATGTATGCGAGACTGCTAGAGTTGAGAGCCGCATACCTAATTTTGCTTTCCATATATATGCAATGCGGTTTGATCCTCGCTAGTCCGTTTGCCGTCGTACTCTGATGATGATCATGTAAGGTCGAAACGCGTCAGTTCGTTGCGACTGGTGGTAGTTTTGTTATGTTATTCGACGACTGGTTAAATACATTGGGATTGGTGTTTACTTCAAACTGGCAAACTTGATTTAAAGAACTTATGGATGAATTCTGAACGTAGTATTCTTATATTTTGAGTGGAAAAGTTTTCATCGATTGTAAATCCCCGTTAAGCAAATCAAAAATCAATTAACACCAGAACTTGTTATAAAATGAAACTTTCGCAGTTAAAATTTTTTTGTCATTCTAGTTTTTATACGTAAGTTCATCGATAACTTACGAATATTGCTGATTAATAATATTAGATTTATTTAATTTATGTTTTGTTTCGAGAATGTTAATTAATATGATTACATGTACATTCTTAAAGATAAAACGGAGATAATTTCTTTCTGCCTGTCAGATAAGAATTTTGCTATTAATGTATATACTTATAGGTCCATATTGACTTGAATTAAAATGGCGAGATTAATTAAAGATACGCTGTTAACATCAGCTAAATATAACCAAATATAGCAAAATAAACTTATCAAATAGACCGGTGTCATTCTTAATAGGCCCTTACCTGTTGTCAGAAGCAACGCACTCACGCGTTTCGTCCTTCCACGATCATCATCAGAGTACGACGGTAAAATGACTAGCGAGGATCAAATGGCATTTCATATATATGGAAAGCTAAACTAGATATGCGGTTCTCACCTCTAACAGTCTTGCATAAATTGTACGTGATTTGAAATGTCGGCTGCGCAATTTCTATGCAGTCACGAACATAAGCTCTTTGTAGCTTTCGCACACACACACACACACACACACACACATATATATATATATATATATATATATATATATATATATATATATATATAGACAATACAATTAAGCAACAATTGCTTGCGCGAGTGGTGGTAAAAATTCTTTAAATCAAGTTTTCGAGCTTGAAGTAAACACCAATCTCATTGTATTTAACCAGTCATCGAACAACATAACAAAACTACCGCCAGTTGCAACGCACTGACGCGTTTCGACCTTCCATGATCATCATCAGAGTACGACGGCAAACTGGCTAGCGAGGATCAAACCGCATTGCATATGTATGGAAAGCAAAATTATAGATATATATATTTTTTTACATATATAGATTCAATTTTTCATTTTCTTATATTTGTTCAATTTATCTATTTATACTTCAAATTATGTATCATCATTAGATAACTAAATTTTTACATGGAATATTTTTGTTTGCCTATCTATTTACGCAACATTCGCTTATTTGACCTATATCCTTCAGAATTGGCTTTGATAGTTCAATTACATTTCGATTTTTGGCATCCAATATACCATGCTCTTCCAACTACATTTAGTTCTCTATTCGAGTTGTTCTGAATGACATTACATTAATTTTTTTTATAGTGTTCATATCCTGTATTATTTTGTCCAAAAATTTTATCTGCTTACTGCGGAATTCAATTCGCCGTATTTCATTTTTTTCAAATTCCGCAACTCTATTTTTTTCATAAATGTAATACAAATTTTATATCTACATAAAACCAGTTTGTGCAAAAACACAACTTTATCAATGCTAACTTGTGATTGTATGCAAAATATTGTAATAACTACACAAGAACTTTAATCATCTCATTATCAGGTAACAACACGTTTTTAGTTACAATATATAGGAGTAATTGAATTTATGTTTTAGTCGTGACCCACTTAATGGTAAGTTAATACATGTAGAACACTGTGGATATTATAGCTAGACTTTGAACGACTTCTTTATTTTCAGCTCCATCCAAGTTACATATTAGTTGAGCCACCCTGGCTCAGTGGTTAGAGCACCAGATTCCGAAGCAGACGTGCCCAGGCTCGAGCCCTGTCCGCGGCAAATTCTGGCCAGTATGTGATGGGTTCCCAATAAGGACGAAACCCGTCTACTGGATGATTTGCCTTTTCTACACTATACAATGTTTAGTTTATACTGACATATGTAAGTAATTAAAGGGTCAGGTACTTATATCAAGATCTCAACCTTGATTATAATAATTGTTATCACCGCCCGCGCAACCAAATTTTGATTAATTAACAAGACCTACCGGTCATTTTTTGTTTATTTTTATTTACCTGTGACGAAACAGCGTAAAATTCTTTTATTAATCCCTACATTGATGTGTAAACGCCCCGGCTTCAAGTAAATACCGTACGACGTTACAAACTCGGTTAAGGTGCTCTGAATAGAGATTAGTTACTGATATGGGGGCCCTTAAGAGGGCCTGGTAATGCGTTCTCTTGAAGTCTTCAGAGTTTGAAGATGTCCTAGAGCCTTGGGTGGACTCTGGTTGAGTTGTCGCTCCCGTGGTTGAGCTGTACTCACGATGTGGATGGCCTCCTGCAGGTTCTGCACTTAATTGGCTCGTCTCTCCGGTATACCGCAACAAGATGAGTCACGGATGTAGTTAGTTGTTGGTGAAACTATCAAATCACCAGCGTAGGTATTGACAGCCGACAGAACGCACACGCGTGAAGCAGGTAGAATGCAAATTCCACAACTGACTTGCATGGTAAATTACCGTGCTTAAATAGCATGCAATATGTCTACTTGCACACTATTGGTTAAACGTGGTTAAACGGCAATTTCGCTTTTTTCTCATTGGTGCAACGTAAATAAATTTGAATTTAATTTACACAATATGTCGGCCATTGATTTGTGTCGTTACAGATGCTTTTGTTACTTGCAGTGGTTGTTCATTTCCGTTGAATATCTTTTTACATCTATTCTCATCCATCTGTTAATATTTTGAATAAGTTATCCTAAGATTTTTTGATACGGATGTATTTTTAACTGCCTTCTTCAATGCCATTGTGATAACACGAGAAAAAATTAATGCTGAATAAGTATCAGGAGACGTTTTCTCATTTTGTTATTTCTAGTGCAAATGGAATATCATCGATTTCTTTTTCTTAATTAAAGAATGTTAAAGTTTCATTGTCACCATATCGGCAAATTAGAAAAAATATCATTTTCTCTCTCATACCTCACTCAAATATATATAGTGGGTAAAGGGCCTAATGCCGGCTCCTACTGATGAGTCGTCAGTAAGCATGAAATGAATGTTCTCGAGATTATATATTCTGTTCATGCTGTCTTTGGTTTATCCTTCTGGTCACAACTGAACTAATTTGTTACTAGGTTCGCAACACCTAATACATACTTGCATATATATTAGTTCTCCGCAACAAACAGTATTTAACTGTTATATATTGAATTGAATGATGTCATGCTTACCGCGAAATGTGATAACTGATATCGATCAAGGCCAGAGTGCATGGATTTACTGGAGTAACAGGTGTTCAGGAATTGTTGTAATTCTCAATTTCGGTGAACTATAGCATAAATTGATATCCATCAGGTTGGTACCATGTACCGACTCGGAAACCATAGTGATAGTACCATGTACCTTTTCGGTACAATAATGTTGGTATCGGTTACTAACACAATAGCCATATTGTTAGTATCCTTTACAGACTCGGTATATATATTATATAGTGTGAGTTAGCGTTGAAGTCGCATTGTCGTAGACTTTAGATAATGTTAGCTTCACTATTACAGGTTTACACATTCGTCTAGGAGATTGTACCGTCCTATTATTCCACATTCCTCACCCAAATATATAGTGGTTAAAGGGCGTAATACCGGCTCCTACTCATAAGTCGCCAGTAAGCACGAAACGAATGTGCATGAGATTATACTTTCCACTCATGCTGTCTTTAGTTTATCCTTCTGGTCACAACTGAACTTATTTGTTACCTAATACATACTTGCATATATATTAGTTCTCCGTAATAAACAGTATTTAACTGTTAAATATTGAATTGAATGATGTCAACATTACGGCGAAATGTAATAACTGATATCGGTCAAGGCCAGAGTGTATAGACTAAAATCGAATTTACGATGGTACATCTAGTGGTAAATCATAATGAAGATAAACCTAAACCCGATTATAGATTGATAAGCTTTAGGAAAGATATTAGAGTTGGATCAACGGTTTCCAATAGTCGATCAATCATTTAAGTAAAATATATGAAAACCAAACCAGAGCTTTTTAAAATAATAAAAGAACCTACGGATCGAGCGTAAATCCCACTGTCAAAGTAAGAAAGATTGGGCCAATTCAAATTAAATCCGGGAATCATCATTTAGTAAATCCTTATTTCAGGAATAACCCTTCACCCTACCAACTACAAGTCGAGAACGCATAATTTTGGCTGATAGTATGAAATCAGCTCTTAAACCTTAGCCAGAGCCAGATCGGCTGGAAGATTTTAGAATCTTATTTTGACCTTTATATGATAAAATGACAATTATCTGCGCAAGCGGTGATGACAGTTATTTAAATAAAGGTTGCGTTCCTTATGTAAACACTTACATTTTGTCAGTGTAAACTAAGAATTGTATAGTGTAGAAAAGATGATTAATCCAGTGGACCGGTTTCGTCCTTATTGGGAACTCATCACGTATTGGCCAGAATTTGCCGCGGTCAGGGTTCAAATCTGGGCACGTTTGTATCGGAGTCTGTTTCTCTAATCACTGAGCCAAGCTACCACACGCTACACACAATTTTTAGTTACATATTAACGTTTCTTGCTCAAGCAGTACTTGAAGATTTCCCAATAAGACCAGCCGGAAGTTGGTCGTTTTGAATTATACCACAAGTTTGTTGATAATATACAAATTTAAGATGTTTACCTAACCCCGATCATTTAAACTATTTTCTGTGTTTTGCTAGCTTGTGAGAAAATAAATTGTAGCTTCACGACAATGCGCGGCTATTGTACCTTCCAAAATTCATTCAACGAATTCAATACTGATAATTTGAAATTAATCTAATTAATTTGACATTTAAAACTAGTAATCTCACGCACTTAAAACAAGAAAAAACTTTTTCCCTTGTTAATAAAAATGATAAAATCCTTACCATTATTTTGCACATAATCTTGTCAACATTGAGATTCGGATCGAATACGGAATCATTACAGGCAGTTAACATGACCGCTGTACGAAAACGTGCACTCGTTCAGGAGCTCAAATTACCAGTCATAAAATGATATCATACCGTCAAAAATGTATACGATTGAATAGACCGTTATTGCATTAGTCAAATATTCTTTTTTTTTAAATCTAGAGACACACATGTTTTGTAAAAATACCAAAAATCGAAGAATGCATATTGTATCCGCTTCAGTCTTCGCGTTCAAGTTAGGCACTAGCTTAAGGTAAAATACACCATGCGCACAGAGAAGTCAGATATGCCTAAGCTGGTCTTTGATAGATTCGGTTAAGAGAGCATTTAATAAGTCGCTGAACCCGAGGCTACATCTTAACCTTCTTAGCGGACAATCAAGGTACTTATCCACGTACTAAGTATGTTCAATTATTCTATTATAAATAAATAAACAAACGTGATTGAAGTCTCTCAGATGATCAGTTGACGACAAGCCTATTTCTATAAAGCCGAAATAACTGCCATCTTGATATGATCCAGTTTGCCATAGGATTCCTTTAGATACTCTCCCAACTAAATAGCTATTGTTAGGTGAGATTATGTAGCGGCGTAATTAAGTAGCCGCCATTGTGAATAAATGTCCGACCACGAGGTTGTTGTTGAACTACACTGCCGTGTCAACAATCCACCGCAGCTTGCTCGGTAACCGATTGAGCAGTATCATCCTCATTGGTTAGTGGGGAAATTCCGATTCCATCTAGTCTTAAATGAATACTCTCATCAATAGGGTGACTGCTATCTCTTCACTCATGCCTGCCAGTGTCTGCGCGAGTTCAATCCGTAGTAATCCACGTTAAAGGTTTCACGATTCATTTTTACAAAAACGTATGAGATTTTATTTGTAGGTACTTAGAACAATCATCACAAAATAACTTTCGTTTAACTAGATCACGTAACACAAATCCTGAAAGCGCTAAATTCGATTGTTTCATTTCTTGAAAGCATAATTCCTACCTGCTATGCGAAAATTTATCTATAACACGCATATCATCCTATACCCAAGAGGCTTCAAGCCCATAATTTAACTACGTATACTGTTTAATTTTTTAGTTATTCATTTAATAAATAAAACATTACCTAAATTTATGCGGTAATTAAGCAGTAAGATCGGTGTGGTCTAGGCGCATGGGTATAACAACAATTTAATTAATAAAATAGATGATAATTTTATATAAGAATGTCTTCCTTAGTTTTTTTTACCTGATTTTCGGATTGCGTACCGAAATATTTGAATCCACTGTCATCATGATGATTTTTGCATATATTTCGATTTCCGGGTACGGAAATCTTTTTCAATGCCAAACACATCACCCACTAAGTTGACAATCAGTATGTCAAGTGGAAATATTAGTTTAAACTGCCTCATTTATACTTGTTGTTAGATATCTTAAACATAACGTTTATTTAAAAAATGCTAAGAAAGTGTATGTTAAATTGGTTTGTGTATATGTCTGCATGTATACACTCTTCGCAATGAGATTACAGTGATTTAATGACAATTACTGACAACTCACTAGATAAGCGTACGTCATGCCAGTGTGTATGTGTTCTCGTTTGTTTTGAATTGAGGAGTAATCAGTTAATGCACGTGTACACTCATCCCAGTGAAATTACAGCGATTTGGCAACATCTGACTATTCACTGGATAAGCGTGTTTGTGTGTATGTGCGTGAGCGTTTACTTAAAACTGAGAGCTAATCTGTTACATGTAATTACAGGCACGTGTAACGGTCATACAAGTAAAACTAAAATGATAACTGTCATTTCCTAACTGCACACGTCAGACCTATTTTACACTTACTTTTATAAATAAAGTAATTACATGTGGCATTTCGGTGAGGAGGGGGCAAGATACTATGAATAGAGCAAAATTAAATTAGAAACGGATAAAGTGTTTCAATAGGGTAGAAAGTTAACTTAAATGTTCCGTAAAAGAAATTAAAATTGCCTGGTAAAGAAGATACTAGTAATAGTGCAAAGAAAATAAATAAAATAAAAATAAACCTTGCCATCATGTATAGATAAATGTATGTTAAAGGCGCTACACTAACAACAGAACATAGGATAACAGATAAAATAAGATAACAAGTAATCAAGGATGAAATAATAAGATAATCAAAATTAAATTAGGCGATATTGAATTACTCACTCTCCACCTCTGTAAGTTAATATCAGTCCAGTGTTCTTATTCTTTTACTTGAGCGAGTTTCTGATTCTGATTCTGATTCGTGCAATCTTCGTTTTCTACCATTATTTAGTGCTGTATTCCAAATAGGACCTAGTGATTTTTCTACGGCTGTTTCATTCATTATGTCATTTCTCGATTTAATTTCGATGGATTCTCTAATCAGTCTAGTCGATCTGTTACGGTTACAAATTGATATACGTCTGCACCCATCCCAATTAATTGTGTGTCCTGTCTCTACTGTATGGCGTGCAAGATCTGATCTATTAACATGGGCATACTTGCATGCGGTTTTATGTTCCCCTCTTCTAACCTTAATCGGGCGCATGGTTTCACCCACATACATCAAGTTACAGTCTTTATCTGTTATCTTATTTTCTGTTGTTAGTGTAGCGCCTTTAACATACATTAATCTATACATGATGGCAAGGTTTATTTTTATTTTATTTATTTTCTTTGCACTATTACTAGTATCTTCTTTATCAGGCAATTTTAATTTCTTTTACGGACCATTTAAGTTAACTTTCTACCCTATTGAAACACTTTATCCGTTTCTAATTTAATTTTGCTCTATTCATAGTATCTTGCCCCCTTCTCACCGAAATGCCTCTCGTAATTACTTCATTTAGAAAAGTAAGTGTAAAATAGGTCTGACGTGTGCAGCTAGGAAATGACAGTTATCATTTTAGTTTTACTTGTATGGCCGTTACACGTGCCTGTAATTACATGTAACAGATTAGCTCTCAGTTTTAAGTAAACGCTCACGCACATACACACAAACACGCTTATCCAGTGAATAGTCAGATGTTGCCGAATCGCTGTAATTTCACTGGGATGAGTGTACACGTGCATTAACTGATTACTCCTCAATTCAAAACAAACGAGAACACATACACACAGGCATGACGTACGCTTATCTAGTGAGTTGTCAGTAATTGTCATTAAATCACTGTAATCTCATTGCGAAGAGTGTATACATGTAGACATATACACAAACCAATTTAACATACACTTTCTTAGCATTTTTTAAATAAACGTTATGTTTAAGATATCTAACAAAAAGTATAAATGAGGCAGTTTAAGCTAATATTTCCACTTGACATACTGATTGTCAATTTAGTGGGTGATGTGTTTGGCATTGAAAAAGATTTCCGTACCCGGAAATCGAAATAAATGCAAAAATCATATATGCAAAAAAATATATGCAAAATCATCCCTAACGGTCGAGTTTGCGAATTCGCTGATGATTTAAAAATAATCTTCCCAATTGATCCAAAAAATGACGAATTCTCCAAAAATAATGTGACACTAGATTTGTATGATTTAAGTAGATACTTGTTAACACTAGGGCTGAGAATAAACAGTAAAAAGACGAGAGCTTTAAAAATAGGTAACAGAACAGATTTTAAGTATGTTTATTTTCATGATGCTGAGATTAATGATGTTTTTGAGATTAAACTTATGCAAGAAATTAAGGATTTAGGCATAAATATTCATTGTACGGCTTCTGCTGAGAGACATATTGAAAGGATAATAGGCAGTGCCAAGAACAGATGGGCACTAATAAATAGAAATATTTTATCGAGTGAAATAAAATATAAAATGTTTATAATATGGATTAGACCGATATTAGAATATGCTGTCGCTACTTGGAATCCTTTAACAAATGGTTTGTCTAATAATATAGAAGCTGTACAAAGAAAAGTTGTGAAACAAATAAGTCCAATCTCCTGCACTATATATGCCACTAAATTACAGTTTGTATCACTGCATCCTTTATGGTTTCGGAGGATGTGCTATTGCATAACAGTTTTCCATTTGAAACAGTGGACTGGGGCCTATATGAATCCAATAAGAAAGAGTCATGAAGTTGGAACTAGATCTGGTCATTTTGCAATATCTCCACCATTGGTCGGGAATGTTGCCAGCAAGCTATTCTCTTTTTCAAAAATTTTCAAAATTTACAATCAATTGCCAAAGGGGCTTAGAGAAACGCCTCCATCTAAAATGTCTCTTAAATTTTTATCTACCGAACTAGAAAAAGTGTTCAATCCTGCTGATATTTTAAATTTTGATTATGATAATACTTTCTCGTGGTTAAATAAAAGACAGGATTAATTGTTTTTCAGCAGCATAACTTCTCGAGATTCTATCTTCAAGTTTTGTACTATTAAAACTGAAACGTTATGCATTACATATCATGTTAATCAACAATACATACAATCAATTATTAGTCATGGTTCCCTTTTTTGCATAATGTTACACTCGAATAATACATTAAATTTTTCTATTTTTGATGATGAATCTATCACTCTTTATAACCGAACTTTCTGATGCTGATAAATTGTACAGTACAACTAATTGCACATATATGTGATGTGATATCTTTTTATATTGTACATTTTCTAATTTTATTATTTGATGGAACATGTGTGGTTTGAATCCAAATAAAGATATTCTATTCTATTTTATTCTATGATGACAGTGGATTCAAATATTTCGGTACGCAATCCGAAAATCAGGTAAATGATCTTTTCACTGTCGCGTAACATGTTTCTTTTAATTCTTTCTTAGTTGTTGTCCCTTAACGAGCATGTAGGCTATTTAGATGTATTGATTTCTATTTCTATTCGTCAATCTGCCGCCTTTCCGAGGTTGACGACCTATTTCTTTCTGTGGGTAGAGTTGTAGATAAAAACACCTCCGCAACAAGCAGATTGCGTAAATGTTAGTGTCATAGTCATTGCAATCGACGTCACCTTTTTGTCACGATAATTGGACAGTAATCAGCGCCAAATGCAACTGATCAGATCATAAGATTTTTTTACGAATTAACATCTTCCAGCATTCCGCCGATAGCTATCTCAGCAGAACCATGTAAATGCACACTAAACACGGATGTTTAGGAGAAAGAATTTCTAACCGTTCATTATCAATTTCTAAACGGTACAAAGAGGAGCCAACAATGCCCGTTGTATCTGCCATTGTAGGACCCGGTCACGTCTGAGAATATCAAATTAGTAAGCCATACATATCGTCGTTTACATCGATTATGACGACAATTCATGAAAATGCCAAACTCTTACAAAATGATCAATAAATCTGATGGAAATCAGTGATATTTGTCCACTGTGCAGCTTAAGATATCGTAACGAAATAAACTGGTTTATATACACTGTGCATTTATTGAAGTATCCGGTATGTCGCTAGGAAATTTTAGACCCTTATTTCATATTATAAAAAGTACACTAACACAAGTTTAAGGCGATTGTTTAAGCATAGATTTGTAATTCGGTGGAAAAACTGAAAAAATTAATACAGAAGCAAGATCACCTTCGCTAGCAATTACTTCAATACGGACACCGTCATCGAATTTGAACAGAGTTATGTCTGACGCTTTTTAAAATACCAGTTATGTTGAGATGGCGTTGCTCGTTGTACTTTGTCAGATGAATCGGAACCCGAATCATTCATTTTAGCGAGAAAGTGGCGACATGGTTTTCTCTAATAACTCAAGGGCAAATATGAAATACCTAGTTAATAATATTCCAAATTGCATCGGCTGATTCACAGAATAAAGTATCGCCTTATCGGCTGAGCCTCACAGAGCGAATAAGCGAAAACAGACTAATGCGAAAGGCCTGAAATTAAGGCTCCAAGGTTTGATGCCCTTTATGCGAATCCGGGAGCGGGCCAACATTGTCAAGTACTCGTTAGAGCAAATAATGTATTGATAAATTAAAATTTCAAATCTGTTCAGCTATTGCATGCACGGCCTCTCTGTTTAGACTTCAGAAATCGTAAAAAGCCAAGCTTACAAGCAAGATTTCCAGATATAAGTAGGAGAAGGCGATTGGTTATGCTACCTATTTTATAGGGGATCAGATCGCACGACAAAATACACACGTTAAGCTTTAAGTGATCGTTTTGGTCTTCGTGTACCGCTTAGACCCAAGGATAATTTATCTATTGGCACATTCAAAACGGGGAATCTCGCTTCGTAAGCTAGTCAATCTTTTAAGGCTGCTGAACTGCACAGGCTCGGTATCCACATGGTTTGTCACTAGGAAACAAACATTGTTTTGAGCACTCCAAAATGAGTATCATTCGGACCTGGCTTACAGGTTAAGGTGATCATAATGTGTCATCACAATGCGAGAGTAATACAGCCAGCTATGGTGTCGCCTTTCTACAACAACAGCCTGTCTTGACTGGAAAGCCATAAGATCTCGTTCGGCTTATGCCAGGTTCTGCGTAGCCAAGTTGTGTCTCAAAGTCTTAAATGTGGGCGAGCCAATCCTCAGCCATTCCACCAATGAAAATAATGATTTCTCAAACAGTCTATCATATTTAACCTCTGGCCTAGAGCGGCGTTCCAAGATCTTAAAGATTTCTGATGAATTCAACACATGACTATGCCTAGACTGTACGGAAAATAGAGCTGGAGGAAAATGAATCCCGGCTAAAAATATCTGTGATAACGGCATTAAGCTCTCCAAATTTTCTCTTTGCCACATTTTAGCCTGCTTAATTAATTTTTTTAGCACGACAAGCGGCATCTTGCTAAAGGTGCAGCGATTTGATCCATGCGAATTGGATGGTGACATATCATCGTACTCAGGTAGACCACATTTTGGTAAACAAACGATGGTTTTCTTCAGTCCAGGTAGTCAAGAGGATCTCAGGGATTTTGTACATGTTCAATTAGTTGGTTTGATCGAACATCTGAATGCTACAATGAGATCGAAATTCCGCTCCATACGGTAAACTGTATTTTGTCCGAGTATCGGCGCACTGACAAGTAATAAATTTGCGCAGAACACCTTGGAGGACGCCTATGATTCTTCTGATCCACCTTTAGCTACAGCCGACAGCTAACCAATTACCGCATAGTGCGCAATGAATGGAAGGCTTGAGTAAGCCTTGGTTTGTCTTCCTATGATACAGTATTCAAACTCCTTTTCTATCTCTACTAACACAAATGTCTTCAGAATGCCGCACATACAGCAAAACTAAGAGAATATGCAACCACGGTTCGTAAGCTACCCAAGAAGATATTTATCATGTACATGATATAACAGCATGAACGGCAAATTATTGCACAGAAGTCTCCGGCAGTGCCCAAGGCTATTTTACGAATTTATCCCATGATGATCAGTAAAAACAGCTATCACTATTTCGCAGCTTTTTTCAATGCTCAAGCCGTAGCTCTATCAACAACCTGTTTCCCAGGTATCCATTAATATAAATGCAAGCGACAACTTCCTGTCTCAATATCAATATCGCTAGGAAGAAATGTGCGTTAAGCCGAGGGTTTTTGTGCTTCCAAGTGAGCGCTATTAAAATCTGTAAGCACGTCGTTTATTTCTACGTCTTTATTAATAGTAATGAAACTGTAATCGTCAGAACTCAGACATGTTTGGTAGAATTTATTAATAAGCGGTAACAGTTCTGTTTCCAAGTAGAACATGGCTTGTAGGTATTGAGAAATAAGGATGGTTGCTATCAACAGTGTTATCTATAGGGTTACTTGTGAATAATTTTCAAAATCAAAAGGTACCGTCATATTATTCGTGAAATTACGCGATCTCACATTTTTCGTGCAATAAAAAGATTCGTAAACACAATTATTTGAATTATTAATGTATATTGACTAAACGATATAATTTAGATCGCCCGAAAATTTGCGCCACTTAATGATTGGCATTGACTTAAATTGTCAAAGCGCCGGCAAGTTGCCCATCCCAACTACTTCTTGCGCCTTCGACAGGCCGTACACTCTGTCTCCGTATGTATCAATTCGTTTACCTGACAAATGTACTAGTCCCGATCTCCGAAATCACGGCTGCGCCTACAAATTGGAGTGTTAATCTCGAACATCCATCGTATTTATGAAAACCGAATGCAATTTCATCGCTTAAACATCACACAGCTCTAAGTTCCGATTATCAGTTTTAGGCCTTATTCAAGGACGGAGAGACATAATTTGTTCACAATAGTAGTCTTTCTAGGCCTCAATAGTGCATTTAACACGATAGGCAGCAACATTCTTTTCGATATTCTATCAAAAAGACGTATTCCGGTTAACATTTTAAATATTAAACGAGCTCCCTACACAAAATCTTCAGTCGTATCAGGATCTCCGATGAATTATCGGACAACTTTACTACTAGCCGTAATGTCCATTTCAACATTTTGTTTGATAATGCAATACACGCCACTTTAAAATTTACTCATTCATACTTTCAGGCCGCAAGCATCTAAACTCGCTTCAGCGGCTGATTAGTCTATCTAAAACAATTTTCTTTCGAAATATTTAGATACTCATCACCCAGATCATAACACCAAATATTAAAAAAAATAAAACAGGTACAGAGAAATTGGCATGCATTGACTGTGGTTTCATTTACACGGACGAAAACTTGTGTTTAATTATGTATAATTGAATGAGTGACAGTTAGTTACGAATGTACACATGTCTATTTAGTGAAACGCCAGTAATTTTAATAAAATTAGTCAGTAATGAGTATAAATGAGGCTATTTGAACTATGTTTAAAACCTTATTTACAGTGTAATTGTGTATTAGATGTTGCGCACCTAGTAACAAATGTGCACGAGATTATACATTCCGTTCATGCTATCTTTGGTTTATCCTTCAGGTCACAACTGAATTAATTTGTTAGTAGGTTCGCAACACCTAATACATACTTGCATCTATATTAGTTCTCCGCAACAAACAGTATTTAACTGTTAGATATTGAATTGAATGATGTCATGCTTACCGCGAAATGTGATAACTGATATCGATCGAGGCCAGAGTGTTTGGATTTACTGGAGTAACAGGCGTTCAGAAATAGTTGTAATTCTCAATTTCGGTGAACTATAGCATACATTGATATCCATCATGTTGGTACCATGTATCGACTCGGAAACCATAGTGCTAGTAACATGTACCTTTTCGGTACTTTAATTTTGGTATCGGTTACTAACAAAATAATCATAGTGTTAGTATTCTTTACAGACTCGGTATATATTATATACAGTGAGCTAGCTTTGAAGTCGCATTGTCGTGGACTTTATATGATGTTAGCTTCACTACTATAGGTTTACACTTTCGTCTAGGAGATTGTACCGTCTTATTATCCCACATTTCTCACCTAAATATATAGTGGTTAAAGGGCGTAATACCTGCTCCTACTTGTGCGTCGCCAGTAAGCACGAAACGATTTTGCATGAGATTATACTTTCCGTTCATGCTGTCTTTGTTTTATCCTTCTGGTTACAACTGAACTAATTTGTTACTAGGTGCGCAAAACCTCATACATAATTGCATACATATTAGTTCACCGCAACAAATAGTAGCAAACTTATTCAGTGTCTATAATTAGTATGACAAATGGTCCACTGACGATGATACACGGCAATGATTATCGAAATATTTTTTGAAAATACTGTGAAAGAAGAGAACGTAAAACTTCTCAGCAAAACAAGAACCACGTAATCACTATATATGCAATTAATTGAAATAGTTATTTATCTATCGACGTGGCACTTCATTTGTTTCGTTTGTTATACTTGTGAAGTGAAATGCAACTGATGAAGGCCTACGGTAAGTCCGGCCGAAATATTTTATCAAAAGAAAACTACTGGAACAATGAAAGCTACGTTAGTCAAAACGCAGATCAGGTAATTTCAATTATTCCAGGTAGTTGTTTTGACAATCACAGCATATCTCTGTCTTGCACTACCTGAATACAAATATTTTATTTTACAACTCAAAATCGATTTTAATGTGTAGATAATAATTTGGATTCAAAGGACGTTGAAATAAAAATGCCAGACTCAAAAGCAGATTTTGGCGGCCAGGAAACCTAAGGCATGGTGCCATCAAAAGATAATGGTCTTGGCAGATAGCGGTCGAAGCCATTCAAGGACACAATTTATAGGAATATCAGAGGAATCTTAATCATCGCCGACATTAAGAATTGATTATCAAGAGTTCTCTTGCAGCCCATACTTAAGCATAAATAAAGAACGACAGTGCAGCATCAGATTTGAGTACAGGAGTATTGTTGTTTCTAATGGCACGCTGAGTTTTTCCAGATTTAAAGATTTTCTTTTATGTAATTTCGCATTACTTCGTTGGAATTCAATCTAATGAATTGTTTTTAATACATGAAATATAAATATCAAAATTTTGCCTTTATCATTGTGTCTTTATTATACTGTTCTCTATCACGGTCGTTTATACCTTGAAGTAAAAATTTCTGACATCTATCGATATTAATCCTAAGCCAAAAGTTCCAGTTGGTACGCAAGCGGTCAATCTGAGCTCCAACAGCAAGTAGCCGAACTCTCCAGCCTTTTGGCTGGTCTGTCGTGGGTTATTCCTGCCTCCACATCGCGGCCATATGTATTGCGCCAATCTGAAAGTCTCCTTAATAGGGTTTCGAAAGAGCTGCTCTACACAGGTATAGTAGATGCAATATATTTATTGGGTCCTCGCGCTCACCATCTTCTAAGATTAAGCTGGCTTCAGATATGCTTGTGCATTTGGATGAAAATCTTCATCACCTAAAGGATATCTCGAGGAATAAACGAGCTTTTGTGCTTACAACACACAGATTCAGGAACGACGAGTCGGAAACTCGTTAGAGTCGATCTCCTTTTTTCTCTTCAGGCAAGGTCAAACTCAAGCACATGGTGACCGATAAAGCTGCAATCACTCAGCCGTCGATCTCGGCCTTTCTAATACCAAAATCACGCGTGATTGCATGTCCTTTATCTAGTCCATCCATACCTCAAACATTCTTACTAAAATATACCTCTTTCAAAGGCCACACCTGTTTTTAACACACTACTCGCGGAAATCAGAGCAATACCACACAATGCATTTAAGAATGCGGTTAAATTTAATTTCTTTAATAAATTCCTCGGATACAGCACGTACAGGCGTAGCCTCTTCCCTTCACATCCACAATACACCTGGGCGTTATTCGTTATACTAATGGATCCTAACCCAGAATTAGCGATGGTCGAACCTTTTTCAAGATCTTCTCCGCGCCATTCAATCTCAAAGGCTTGGTGACAATCCTTTTAAATTCTAATTATGCTTACTTCGATTTAGGCTTCAGCAAATCCTCATCCAACTCCAAAAAAAACAAAGCTTGATTTTTGCTACCTCGTAATAGTTCGTAAATCGGAATATTACACAAATGATGCTAATATGTTACTATAAACGGAAGTTCTGAATTCTACTGCAAATCGAGATCACGTCAGTTTTTCAAGAATTCATTCAATTCAATAATATCCTAGTCAAAAATACAATTTTTGATATCCACATGGAGCTCTGCTACCCACCTTTTACCAGCCACATTGCTATCTTTACTGGTTAACAATTGATAGCCAATGTTCCACTCAATTTTATTTAAGACTGCTTTTGATTTGTACCTCGATCTTTTCAAATATCAGGCTAGATGCTCTTTGTTGCCAAATAAAAAATATTTCTTTCTAATCATGAATATTTTAGTGAGGACACAGTATATCTGTTGCCTTAGCAGGCCATTGAATTTCATTGTGGAGACGCCTGATTGGTTCAGTTTTGTATTAGAGCTTACTGTGAAGTATAATTAAATCTTCGTCAAGCCATTTATTTCTCCACTGCCAAACTGTACTAAAGGATAAAACGACCTAGGAACTCTATAAACGTCAGAATTTTAAGTAGCATCACCCATCAAGATTTAAAATAGCAGAACAATAAATGAGAAATAATAGCTTTATAACTTTATACAAAAATTATTTAGAAATGGTAATTTTTATGAATATAGTTCACATAAGAGTGCCTTTGGAAATATACTGACATTCATCATCAAAATAAAGTTTCGATATTTCTCAAAATTGGTATGTCACTTGTCTCTACATTAATTCAATCTTTTCTATTGATTCCTCGTTCAAATAATTGAAATTACCTAACTAAAAAGTGTGAAATAGTACAACAACTAATTTCATTTGTGAGTAGACAAAAGAAAACAAAGTAAACAATTGAACGGTGAAGCAAGACAAAAATCGGCGTGAGAAAACTCATGCAGTAGTCTTAAAACGATCACGATAAACATTCTGGTATCATTTTGGAGATAGAGAATAGTTTTAACAAATAGGCAGACGTATTGGCGCCAAAGCAAACGAGGAACAATACACCGGCATTTTGGAGGCAGTGAGTGTCACCCAAGGCGCTTTTTCACATGACAAAGCGCCAAGATCAAGCATACTAATGTTCCAGACAGGAATAGCATTTGCATTTACTCCGCCAAATACATAAATTCTACTGTCAAAAACAATAGCTTCAGCAGACTTTAGTGCAAACTGCAAGGTTAAATCGTCGCAAATACGCCAACGATCCTCAATTGGTGAATAGCACTCAACTGTTCTTACAGAATTCTTTTCACGTGAGCGTCCTCCTATAGCAAAAATGCATTTATTAACAGAACACACAGCATGCTCCCAACGATTTTCTGTTAGCCCTGCAATTTCTCGCCATCTTCCAGCAACAATATCGAAGCATTCGCAAATACCCTTCGTATTTCCACCAACCAAATAGATATATCTTTCTAGTGAAGTACTGCTGTAATTATCCACACCGGTTTCATCAAAGTACGATACAATGGATGAGCGTTCATCACTTGTGTTTTTCGGAAAGAAATCACAATAAGTAGCATCATCCCAATCTCTCCATTCATCAGGCCAAAAAGACCCATTTGTCAAATGTTTATCTTTCACGTTTAATTTAGTATATTGCCAGTTATCCATTTGTTCTGAGTCATCTTTAAAAGGAAGTAATCCGGATTTATTTGAGCCATTTAATGAGAAACCAACTGCATTAAAAGTTAGGCGTTTGGGTCTTATTTTGTCAAAGAACAACTGTGTCGCTTTCACTTGCCAATGTGAATAAACCGTATCAGGACACATTTGCCACATTGGCTCACGAGGGTCCCAAGATTCCATACTACGTTCGGTACCCGAGCCTCCAATAGCAAAAACACGTCCAAATGCAGCGCACAACGCATGTTCACGGCGTTTACACAAAAGTTCAGGGCCTTTCAGCCACAAATCACGAGCCAAATTGTACATATGCACATCTCCAGTTGTGGCTTGATCGAAGAGACCACCAACAACTAGCACGTGACTCATTTGATTTGTATTATTTGACAACTGCGCAGAGCCGCAATCTAGTGAAACTGAAGCAGCAGCTGTTTCAGAAACAGATTTAGGTAAATTTAATAAATTCCGAGGTGCCCTTAAATAGCCACCACATCCGGTTTCACTGTCCACGCGTGTAATCCCAAGAGTTGTTAAATTGAGAAGTTGCACAGAATTACTGTTCAAACCTCCAAAAAGTCCAACACAATAAAATGCTCTGTTGCAGCCAACAGCACTCGATTTATCATTAGAAATTGAAAGTGAGACTTTTTTCTCTGACTTAATCTCCTCGATGTTTTTTATATTCGTTGTTTGCAAATAATTAGGAATATTGTCGCAAAGAGATGAGCGAAACTGATTATTGCAATCGAATTTCGCAAGCAAACTAGAAATTTTTGCCCAACAAAAGTTCTCCCGCGATGGCCAATCATTATAATCATTAACACGAGAAAAAATACGTTCCATCCAAGAACGGATCAGTTTAATAACCTCTTTTTCCGTTCTAACAAGACAATCAAAAGTTAACAGTTTAACTAGACTTATAGGACCTATATCTAATAGGCGTTCATTCTGCAGAAAACAAGGCGATTCAGACAGCGCCCTCAAGCATCTATGCAACACTACTGGACGTGACAGCCTGTCAGAAAGTAAAGTATAGTCAAGAAGGTTTTCTGCTGTTATGTTGGATAATAAGTAGGAATCACATAATTCTAAAGCACTATGAAGCTGCAAATATCGCGCGCAACACATCAGAGGTTCTATATTTTCATTATTAATCATCAAATTTCCAGACAAGAACAAATCAATCAAAGGTACAATAGACCCACTGAGATCAAAACCTGTATAATCAATTAAAAGCGTGTTCGTTTCAAGCATTTGGCTTGTAGAAAGCATTGACCTATAGTATTCAGAAACGTTAATAAGTAACTTCCTATCCACACTCAAACAAGTTTCCCCACATCGCAGACATATTTCTTGTTTGGATTTAGTATCAACTGAACTACAGTGTTCCATTTCAAATAATTTAGTTTCTACACATGACAAGCCCAATGACTTCTAATGAAAAACATCTAGAAATAAATACTAGCACCATTTATTTTCTTTCTCTCCTGAGATCTAGAGGATAAAACGTACACATCATTGACAGAAGCACCAATGGTCATATCATTCAAGTGTTCAAAAGAGCGTCTAGATTTACTATTCAAAATTGTGAGATCACCAACGTCAAAACAATTTTATATCTCCTGAGTTGACCAAAAACTACAAGGTCTGCAAAAACGATTAATGCCTAAAGTGTTATGACCAATCTGAATACAGTTACCACATGTTAGTCTACAGATAAATTGGTATCAACCTAAAACTTCATCAAAGCGAAAAATGATGAAATTTCTCATTAAATTCGACCATAGAGAATATACTACACTAATCGAAATATAAAGTCAATATTCTTCTAGACAACTGACACACTGCTGTTTTCTTTTTACAGCTCAAACTCTTCTACATTTTTTCGATGTGTAATTTTGATCAAACAAAATATTCAGTATGACAACACTTATTCAACTTCTACATCAATGATAAACTTGAGTGCAGCATAATATTATATATCATAAAATAAGCCTTCGCTTAATTCCTTTATCCTTGCATTCATCAGTTATAACAGATATCAATCAATTATAAAAAATAATATCTCATTTATCAAAACAGATCATTTTGTAGAAGAAGATATTTCACAATTGTATAATCTAGATCACGATAACTCCATAATATCAAATACAAATTTAACACAACTATAAATAGGAAAAGCAAGCTCCATGTGATTCATAATAAAAATTTACATATACAAACAGATGCAATCTTGAGGCCATGACGATAAAAATTAAATATAAAGTTTTAACAATAGCAGCCAAAATGCTGAAACCTAACATTTAAAAAACGGTATTTATAAAAAACCAATCAAATCATAGTGTTGTAATGACACAAATTAATTGCCGACATATTGCGTAAATTAAATTCAATTTTATTTACGTTGCACCAATGAGAAAAAAGCGAAACTTGCCGTAACCAATAGTGTGCAAGTAGACATATATTACTATGGCATGGCTATTTAAGCACGGCAATTTACCATGCAAGTCAGTTGTCGTATTTGCCTTCTGCTTTGCGTTACGTGTGCGTGCTGTCGGCTGTCAATACCTACGCTGGTTATTGGATTTGATTTACCAACAATTGGCAACATCCGTGACTCATCTTGTTGCGGTACAACCAGCGAGACGAGCCCATTAATGTGTAACGACACAAATCAATCGCCGACATATTGCGTAAATTAAATTCAAATTTATTTACGTTGCACCAATGAGAAAAAAGCAAATTGCCGTTTAACCACGTTTAACTACGTTTAACCAATAGTATGCAAGTACACATATTGCATGCTATTTAAGCACGGTAATTTACCATGCAAGTCAGTTGTGGCATTTGCCTTCTACCTGCTTCACGCGTGTGCGTTCTGTCGGCTGTCAATACGTGTGCGCTCTGTCGGCTGTCAATACCTACGCTGGTGATTTGATAGTTTCACCAACAACTAACTACATCCGTGACTCATCTTGATGCGGGATACCGGAGAGACGAGCCAATTGAGTGCAGGACCTGCAGGACACCATACACAACGCGGTTACAGCTCAACTACGGGAGCGACAACTCAACCAGAGTCCACCCAAGGCTCTAGGACATCTTCAACTCTGAAGACTTCAAGCGAACGCATTACCAGGCCCTCTTAAGGGCCCCCATATCAGTAACTAATCTCTATTCAGAGCACCTTAACCGAGTTTGTAACGTCGTACGGCATTTACTTGAAGCCGGGGCGTTTACAAAATTGGCGACCGCGCCAGGATATTGATTATTGTTCTGATTTTTTTGGTATAAATAAAATTGACTTCCTTTTTCATCTATTTGGGATAAAAATCGATTAAGATTTGCGTGATCAGTGGTCATCTGTGAATTTTTTTGGGTATATATATATATATTCGTGGTTTGTGTTGGGGGATATAATAATAGATTGACATTTGTGTTTTCTTTACCGTGATTGTGGTTTTCTGGGAAATCTGTTGGGATAATAAAAACACATCGGCATCAAAGGCCAACGGGGCCTTTGTTCATCATTTCTACGTACAAAACGGCACCGTACGTACTCAACAACTCAACTTCGGATTGTTGGAAACAGTGACTTCTTTGTTCTGCTCTTATTCAACCGTGGAAGCTGTTTGTGGGTAAGCGTTTCGTTAAAGTATATTTATATATTTTCATATTGCTTTTAATTTATGCTTTTAAGATCCCGTAAGATTGTTAAAATGTCAGGTCCAATTTTAGATATTGATGTTCCTGTTTGGGATGGAGATAGTGAGCTATTCTTTATGCGCGTAGACTCCGCTTTCTCCCCGTTTCCTGATTATGACAGTCATCAAAAACTGTCGAAGGTTTTTGCTAAACTACCTTCTGAATTGCAGCGACGGATTTATCCTAAGCTTGAGGCCATTAGGAAGGCTACCTAATCCCATTTTGGGCCTACAAAACGAGGTAGAATCCTTGCTTGGACCCACGGAAACTGAGCAGATAATAAACAAATATGCGCAGTTAGATATGCCAAATCTTGGCCCCATAGAAATACTGAGGGAATTACGGAAACGTTGGTATAAAACCAACATTTCTGATCATGAGGCTAAGGTTGTTTTTATTAACAATCTTCCCCAAACATTAAAACTCTTTGCCAGACAGCTCCCCAACACTCTCTCTATAGATGACTTATCTGAATATAGGGTTTTGGAACCCAAAGTGAATCCATCATCCTTTTCTTCACCCCCGCAAGATGATAGAATCTCCTCTTTAGAGAGAACAGTGGCGAACATGGCCAAAGTTCTAGAAGGATTGGCCATTACCAAATCGGAGATAAATCATGTGAATGCTCGACCAAAATTCGTTTCCAAGTCAAATTATAATGGTAGGCGGCGATCGAGATCTCCGCAATCATTTAATAAATATGCTCCAAAGAACTGGTGTTATAACCACCAGAAGTTTTTTATGCTTGCCAAGTTTGTCTTTGTCGTTCCGAAGAATTTCCGAATGAGTGTCAATTTCCACAGCTGACGGAGAGGACAACAGACCGCAGGCACAAGGGTGCATCAGTATCGGGAAACGTCTGGCGCAGGAAGTAGAAGACTGTACTTTCTGCACATCAACGGCATCAACGGCGCTACAGGAAGAAGCCAACTACAATCCTACATCCCTGTCGACTCTTTTCGTCCACGCCGAATTTTTCACATAGAGAACCAAACAGACAATGCCGGTCGCAATCACCAGCCTACTTGTTTGCATGACCCGGCCAAACAGCCAAACGAACTTCTGCACCTTCTTGATTTCAAAACCGGCGAAGAGTACATCGTAGACACAGGTGCGGCAGTCTCAGTTCTCAAAGGTGATTCAATGGCCGAGATGTCGCTAGGCGTTCTTCTTGCAACAGCTACAGGCGAGCCCATACCAACTTATGGCTGCCAATACCGCACACTCAACATAGGTCTACGTCGTGAATTTTCCCACAACTTCATCATTGCCAAGGTCTCACATAATATAATAGGCCTTGATTTCCTTCTGAAATTTCGGCTCATTGTTGATCTTGCCAATCAAAAGATCATCGACCCCTCCACCGGACTTGAGCAAAATTTTTGGACACTTGCCTCCGAGCGTTTAGAGTTACAGGTCATTCAGCCAAACCCAGTGCATCATTCATCAGAGATATCAGCAGCTCTTCAAAAATACAAGTCGCCTTTTGATTTTAACAAGTCAGAGCTACGAGTCTCCAACACGATGCAACATATCGTCACAGAAGGACAACCTATTGCACTCAAGAAGCGACCACATGCCCCTGCTAAGCTGAAAGCTGCCCAAGAGGAATTCTCAAAGCTTTTGGAAGAGGGAATCATGAGACCATCGAAAAGTTCATGGGCGTCATCACTGCAATTAGTCTCCAAAGCAAACGGATCCTACAGAGTCTTCGGAGATTACCGTAAGCTAAATTCAGTGACAAAATCTGATGCATATCCAATTCCAAATATTAACACCTTACTTGAAAAACTCGACGGCAGCAATTTATTCTCAGTGATTGACCTCAGACAAGCCTACCATCACATCCCGGTAGCACCAGAGGATATAGAAAAAACTGCAGTCATCATTCCATTTGGCCTTTTCGAATATTTTGCATGCCTTTTGGACTTAAGTATGCTACACAGACGTTTCAAAGATTCATGGACAATATACTTTGCGACGACTCTGCTCATTGTATGTCATATCTCGAGGACATTATGGTATTCAGTCCAGATCTAGAATCTTATGCGAAGCATCTACGAAATGTCCTCTCACGCTTATCCAACCACGGACTCAAGATCAACTGTGACAAGACGCAGATTGCAACTACATCCGTGGACTTCTTAGGGCATCGTATCACGGCCCAAGGTATTCAACCGTTGCCGTCAAAGACGAATTCAATCAAGAATATCAAGTCACCGAGGACTGTTGAGCGATTGCAGAAAATCCTGGGAGTACTAAACTATTATCGCAAGTTCCTTCCGGGCCTTTCAAAACAACTTTATCCTTTGTGCAGGCACCTGCGGAACCGAAAAGGACTTAGCAAGAATTCCATTATTGCTTGGTCATCCGAAGACGAGGAATTAATTCGACTCGCCATCAACTCGTTAGCAAATGCCACAATGCTAACACATCCAGATTTTCAAAAACCATTTCTACTCACGACAGATGCTTCCGAATTCGCTATTGGAGCCACATTGGAACAATAGATCGATGGAGTTCGGAAGACATAGCTCATCTCACAAAGGTTCAAGGATTCAGCTACCTTCTAACTATGATCGATAGATTTACACGGTGGCCTGCGGCATTACCTCTTGGCACCATTTCTGCAGACGAAGTAACTAACGGTTTTATCTCTGCATGGATATCCAATTATGGTGTTCCCAATGAGGTCATCACGGACAGAGGCACTTGCTTCTCATCTGATCGTTTCAAAACCACCTTGCGGTACATGGGATGCATCTTACGCCAGACGACTGCCTACCATTCCCAAGCTAACGACATGGTAGAGAGAATGCATAGAGAACTCAAAGCTGCTGTAGCATCCTCGTCTATTAATGGCAACTGGGTCGATGCACTACCTTTAGTTCTGCTTGCCATGCGTCCCCGTACCCGTGAATCCATTAAAACGTCTGCGATACAACTCTTGTAAGGCCTGGATCTACGCCTGCCAAGTCAGCTCCCACGTATACTACCGGCACAAGATGACCCACAAGACGAAGCTACCCGCCTTCAACTTCATTTCCGTAACATGTCTGAACAGCAGCCGAAACATACGCCTCGTCCAGTCTTCGTTCACCTACAGTTCCACAGTTGCAAGAGAGTACTCGTTCGCAACGACAATGCTGTTGCACCACTACAATCAAAGTATCGCGGTCCTTATCCGATTTTGCTCAGACAACCAAAATACTTCATTATTATGCAAGGCGCTACACTGACATAATCAAAATAAAAAAGATCAGTAGGATTGTGTCTATTTTCCAGTGCAGTACATACAAATTCAAAAGACATCTTAGAAAGAGGCGTTATTCTAAGCCCCATTTGCAATTTATTGTGAATAATTTAAATTTTCGAAAAAGAAAATAACTTCCCCGCAACATTTTCCACCAAAGGAGGAGAGGCATTCAAATTCACAGAACTAGTTCTAAATTTATGAATATTTCTTATTGGACTAATACAGGAACCGGTCCACTGATTGAAGAGGAATAATTCTATGCAATAGCATATCCTCCAAAAACATAAAGTTTGCAGTGATACAAACTGTGATCAACTAGCGTTTATAATTAAGGACTCAGGGCTACTATTTTCCAATACTTATCTATGCACAATAACTATAATCAAGGTTGCAATCTTGATATAAGCACGTGATCCATTAATTACTTACATATGTCAGTATAAACTAAGAATTGTATAGTGTAGAAAAGGTAGAGTGGTAGGATCACCTCTTTAGAGAGTACAATAGCGAACATGGCTAAAGTTCTAGAAGGATTAGCCATAGAGAAATCCGAGCTGAATCAGGTGAGCGCACAGCACATTTTTCCACCCAAAAACGAAATTACAGAAGGCGGCATTCTAGATCCCCGCAATCTTGTAATAGATATGCCACAAAAATCTTGTGCATTAATCACCAGAAGTTTTTATTCATGTCCTATCTGTCTTCGCTGTTCGGAAGAATTCCAGAATGAATGCCAATTTCTACAGTTAACGAGTCAGGACTCAGAAAACAGGCGCAGTGGAGCATCAAGATGGGGAAACGAATGGTGCAAAAAATAGAAGACCGTACTTTCTGTGCATCAACAGCATTAACATTACCACTAGGAAGTAATCTCTTACAATCTGACATTCCTATTGATTATTTTCGTCCACGCCGAATATGCCACATAGGCAGCCAAATACACAATGTCATTCGCAATGACCAGCCCATTTGTTTGTATGACTCGGGCAAACTGCCCAATGAACTTCTGCGTTTTCTCGATTTCAGAACTGGCGAAGAATTCATCGTAGACGCAGGTTCAGCAGTTTCAGTTCTCAAGGGTGATTCAATGGCCGAGGTGTCTCTACGCGTTTTAATTGCAACAGCTACAAAAGAGCCCATTCCTACTTATAGCTGCCGACATCGCAAACTCAGCATAGGTTTACGTCGTGAATTTACTCACAACTTCATCTTCGCCAAGATCTTAAATAACATAATAGGCCTTGATTTCCTGTTGAATTTTCGGCTCATTGTTGATCTTGCCAATCAAAAGATTATCGACCCCTCCAACGTACTTGAGCAAAGTTTTTGGACACTTTGAGCAAATATCAATAGCGAACAAAACTCAATTTCATACGCATTTTTCAGGCCAGACGCCTCCCTACAAACAACTACGCCGTCGCCATTCACAGTCAACTCAGTGACCCTCAGGGAACGTACACTAACGCCATGCCTCCTGCAAACAAAACAGCGTGGTGACATTCACATTCAAAGATCAATTGTCCGTCAACCTACTAATTTCGTATGCCGTCTCTGGGAAGGCTTACCTTTTGTTTACTTCACGGAAACGCAGCCTAAAAAGCCAATTGTGCCCCCAGCCTCCAGAGAAAAGATTTCGACTTAATTCACTGAATTTCTCCCAGGAAGCAAGACGACTGTCCGACTTCTTACAGATCGTATCTGGGTTCACAGGCTCAGGCAGAACGCTAAACAATGGGTCTTGGAATGTGTCATTTGCCAAAAATACAAGATCACCCGGAGCACTCGTTCTAAGTTGCAACATTTCTCAACTACTTCACGCCATTTTCCACATCGACATAATTCATCTGACAAAAGTTCAAGATTTCAGCTACCTTGTAATTATGATGGATAGATTTACACGATGGTTTGCGGCATTACGTTTTGGCACCATTTCTTCAAACGAAGTCACCAACGGTTTTATCTCTGCATTGATATCCCTTTGAGGTTTTCCCAATAAGGACATCACTGATTGAGGCATATGCTTCTCATCGGATCGTTTCAAAGCAACCTTGCGATTCATGGGATGCCATACGACTGCCTCCCATTTCCATTCTAATAGTATTATAGAAAGGATAAATTTGGAACTCAAAGCTGCTTTAGCATTTTCCTCCATCAATGGCATCTGGGTTGATGCGCTACCTTTAGTTCTACTTGATATGCGTTCCCGTACTATTAATCTATTAAAACGTCTGCGTCACAACTTTTATTGCATGGATCTACGCCTGCCTTGTCAGCCCCCACCTCTATTACCTGCATAGATGACACACAAGACGAACCTAACTATCTCGGAATTCATTTTGGCAACATGTCAGAGCAGCAGCCGAGTCATACTCCTAGTCTCCGTCCACCCGCAGCCCCACAGCTACAAGAGATTACTCGTTGGCAACGACGCTGCTGTTGCTCCACTACAACCAAAATATCGCGGTCCTTACCAGATTTTGCTCAAACAGCCAAAATACTTCATTATCATGCAATGTGCGACACCTACATCGGTAAGCATAGACAGGTTGAAACCGTTTATCGAACCACCTGATCCTGGGAAAATACAACCTTCTACACGCCTCTAGGACTCTATCTGCCTACAATCTCAACCTAGCAAAAGATTGCTTTGCTAAAGCATACCTGTCAATTTGTTTTGCATTAATATTTTATTATTCTACGTATCAAATTTTTAACTATATGCGCACCACTTGCGCCCTATGTCACACGACGTGACCTCTATGAATCCACATGATTCATTTACTTCTCTCACACTCACTTTTCTCACATGGTATAACCAGCTGTTCTTAACTAACAATGGTCTAGTTTTTCTGATCAGTTCTTCGGTATTATGCCATCTCTGCGACAATGTTTGAGTACACTTTTGTCGTTATCATTTTATTTTCATGTATATATTTATTTTACATTTTACTGTTGCACGATGGATCCCACCGGAGCTCGTAATGCCTATTTGGTATGACCAGCTACTTATAGCTAACGCCTTGTGTAGCAACACTAAGTAGTCATCGGCTTTATATCATTGTACAAGCCACTATCAATACATATCTCAACTTCATCACAGTGACCACTACAAATTTCATGACCACAACGACGAGCACACACTTGCTCTTTTGGTCGTATTCCAACACATTGACGGCGACCCAGCCTGCCCAGGTTTCAACATAAACCAGGCAACTTCAGTAGCAATCTACCTTGCAATCCTCAGGCTGCGGCTCTCCAAACTTCACACTGCTCTATTTTGCCTCCCGCAGTATGAACGGCCACTATAGCTAACAATTTGAGCAGCAATTCCTAGTGGTTATTTGGCATCATATCATTGTTGAAGCAACCAACAAGCATATTTCAGCCCAGCATTTAAAAATTTTTTAATAGCTTTGGGCAGAATAATAATGAGTTGCTTAACTGGGTTTGAACTCTGTTCTACATTACTTATCAAGCCTTGCCGAGAGGAGTGTTTTTCTTTTTTCAGAGAGGAAAGTGATTTATCGGCTCAAGAACAACTCGCCGACATTTTACATAAATGAAATTCAAATTTCATTTAGGCGGCACCAATTAAAACAAACAAAATTTGCCGTTAATCAATGGCGTGCGAGCTTTAGTTTTCCACTCTATATAAGCACGGTGCATTTACCATGATTGTCATTTTAACGCGTATGATATCTCCTGCTGTGCACTACGGGTACTTGCTGCCTCGCGTCATATTGTTTGTTTACCTACGTTGACTTCTGTACTGGCGTAATCTGTGTCCCCTTGTCACTGGGTTAGAGTCACCCAATCTTGTTGCTGCAAAAATAGTGAAACGGATAAAATCTCTATTTATTGGACCTCTACACGTGCCAGCCATCACGGTGTGCCGCAGATCTCCAATAAAACACAGCACTCGCCCTCTGATTTCGACGTCACAACGCAGGAACACCAGCCAGCTAACCAGATCTAGCCTTAAGTGCTTAGGAGTACTTTTAGACACTGCTACACTACCTAACTATCTCAACATTTGCCGCAGAATGCAATTCCGGCTCTAGTAATAGCCACCAACAGTAACTGTATCTCAGTCTCCACGGTTCTTCACTTCTTTGTAACGTCGCACGGTATTTACTTTAATCCGGGGCGTCAAATATGCCGTGAGAAAGCAATCACCCGTAGTGCACAGTAGGAGATGTCAAACGTGCTAATAATAGTAATAATAATAATAATAATATTAATAATAGTAATAATAATAATAATAATAATATTAAATAATAATAATAAATTTATTTGGCAACAAAGGCCAACAGGCCCAACAGTTGAAATGATGAGGTACAAATCAAAAGAAGGATATGTAATTTTGAATACAATTGTGACTTGCAAAGTATATAACCATAAGAGAGGAGGAAGTTGAGAAAGAGAAGTCCTTCCATCAACAATCGATTTGATGGAATGGGAATTCCATTGGACTAGGAAGGATCGACCAGATAGAAGAGAGTGCACGCCAGTGTCGAGTGCGGAGATCACTGACTTTAGTTGAGCTATGTTACGGCTGATGGAAAGCGTGGAGAAACTAGCGTCCGATGAATTTCAAATGGTCCAATAGACTTTTTGTGTTTCCGATTGTTTGCTGAAACAAAAAGAATAGATTTAGTAGAGCAGAATGTGGCATAGCAATCAATATGTGGATGCGGTAGAATAAAAATGCGAATAGAAATGGTATCGGTGAGTCTTTATATGAATTTGAGAATCAGAGGCGTATAGTTGAAAGAAGAGGCAAGCCCGAAAAGACTTCAAGCTCCGAAACTGGGTAATAGCCTATGAATAAAAAGAAGTGTTATGAATTAAGGAGGAACCAGTTTTGCTTCCAATCAGACGTCTCGAATTGGAATACGTTAAAGACGTGATTGTGAGCCGCCTTTTTAAATTCGTAATGGGATAGGAGCTTTATATCCGCGGGAAGAGCGTCGAAATCACTTGTGGCTTTGTAAAAGAGATAGATTTTATTAAATATAATGGGAGTGTAGTTGGACTGGATTGAAGAATGGCTATAGCATGTATCATAGTGGTGAATTGAGTGAGCAAAGTTTGATAGTGATAGGGTAGCTGTGATCTTATGAACGAAAGAATTGATTCGTAAGTGATGGGTAAACCATAGCGGATGAAGGTTAGCCAGGAGTAGATGTTCCTGATAATTCTGGCTGTGGGAGAAGACTCGCTTTAAAAATCTGGAAGAAATCTGTTCGATGACGTAAGAGGAGGCTAGATTGAGAGGGCAATAAAATTCGCAAGCGTATTATATGAGGAGTAGAACATAGACATGAAACAATGTGAGTTGGAGAGTGGGATTGTTAGTCTTGAAGCAGATTAAACGGGCCCACTTGAAAAGTTTTGAAGTAATATGTTGAAGATGTGGGGATAAGTCTAGCGATTTAGAAAAATAGATTTCAAGGTGCTTGGTCCAGTTATTTAATTCAATATCAAGGGGACAACTTGTATTTGAGAGAGAACAGAATGGGCCAGAGGTAAGTTTCATCAAACGAGTCTTATTGTGTTTAATTTAGGACCGATTATGCTAAGCTGCGAGGGTAACGAAGATAACAGCTGTGTGATAAGAGATAGGGAGGGGTTGGATGCTGTAGGGTTGTTGAATACAATTACCATGTCATCTGAATATTTGAACAGTTTGAATAGGTTTTCCTCAATCTGCACTTGAGCGATTGTTAGGTTGAATAGTATAGGACTAAGTACGGAGCCCTGAGGAGCTCCAGATCGGATAAGGTCTGACATCGAGTGACTTTTTCCGACTTTTACAGTTATCTGACGGTTTCGGAGATAATAACTAATAAGATTGAGGACTTTGCCGCTAATACCACTGTTTAACAAGGCGGAATCAATTGCCAAGTATTTGGAAACATCTAGGATGAGGAGAGTGCATTCATGACCTTTAGAGATAGAGGAGTAGCAGCGATCAAGGACACTGACTAAGTTCGTGGAAGAAGAGCGGCCATTCACGAAGCAATTTTGATCGTCGAGAAGGCAGAAGTTATCTCGAGACTTCATGAAAGGGTAGATTAAGGTATACATATATATAGGGTGGAGACGTTTGAATGAGGAGATTGGCGATATGCCATTTTTGAAATAGGAGAAATCGTCGAATTTAGATATTTCGGTAGTTTCGAGGTATCGGTTGATAACATCGGCGAGCAGAGAGAAGCGATTCCAGCCAAGAAGTGCAAACATCTTGACAGAGACATCGTACTGATCAAATTGGTGTTTAAATTTTATGTCTTTGATTGCTTGAACGACGGAGGCCGGCGAAATGATGAAACAAATTATATTCTCAGCGTCTCCGTTGTTAAGCATCTCAGCAGGCGGAATAAGCATGGGGAAGGAGTCAAGAAGATAATTTAGATAATCGTCGGCAAAGCTGGAGTCGTCCGATTAAGAAAGTCTTTATGAGGTATTGGACTTTTGTAGTAATTGGTGTTTCATGGCTGCGAAACTTTTCCGAGATTTGGGTGCTGTGCGGATGCGTCTCTCGATGTTGAGCGCTTGTTTGTTGATTACCTGCTTAATGTGCTCATTGATAGGTCGGAGAGAGAGCGCAAACAAGTGATGTTGTGCGTAATCTAGAATTGCGTGCAAGGTTGTCGCGCGCTCTAAACTCGGCGTTTAACTTGTTCATCGCGTGAATGTGTTGAATAGAGGTGGCAGAAGAAAGGTGAAAGAATAAGATGTTATGGATATCGGAATAACATAGGAAGAGGTTGTCCTGGAGAATAAGATCTCTCCAATTAACGGCGTCACAGAGTCGACTAAACTCTTACAATTTGGTTAATTGCCTGAAAGACTGAATGTTCTCTTTAGGGATAGATGGTAAATGAGTAATAAGAAAGGATACCTGGCAGTGGTCGAGATTAAGGAAGATCTCCCGAGACTGAACATTGGTCAAATCTTTGTTGGAGAGGACACAATCAAGCTGGATGATCCCTCGTATAGGTAGGTGCACAATTTGTCTTAGGAAGTTGTCCACAAAGAGCTAATCAACGGGCGAGTTTCTGTAGTTATATTATGCCAGTTGGCCAGAGGAAGGTTAAGGTCGCCCATAACGATTTGTTGATCAGTGTGTTGAGAGAAGAAAGTGGACATTAGTTGAGCCCCACGGGTGTTGTCTAGTATTTAGCGGTTTGGTGGTCTGTAGACAACTCAAACGGATAAGCTTTGGTCTAGAACCAGCAACTGGAATGAAAAGAATTCCAATCCTAGCGAGTTCGATGTAGGCAGGCCTTTAAGCAAGAGAGAGGAACGGAAAAAGGCAGCCAGACCTCAAACATGTGTAGTCATTGATGAGGTAAAGATAATCGCAATTAACAGATGAGGACAGCCACGTTTCAACAAGAAAGCCCAAGTCTGGCTCGTTAGAGGATAAAAATGCTCGCAGTTTTTTTAATTTTTTGCGTAAGCGATCTACAATTGATAAGAATTGCTGAATGGGATCCGTTAGACCGGGGAAGAGAAGCGGGTAGGTACTTTACGATGGCAACCGGAGCGAGACTTCGGGCTGATAAGGGTAACTGATCGCTTGTTGACGAGAAAGAAGTGGTCAGCATTGATCTGGATTACCTTGATCTCACTTTTATCAGACGGGTGAGGTAATTAGAGGATTTGAAAGCAGGACGGAGGAGAGTTATCTGGGTTCGAGGGGTTACTTGGAAGCAGCGATGTGGGGGTGGGAGGGGGCAAGATCTAAACGAAGCCAGAGTCACGACTGTCCTGGGTGGTATCGATCTGGTTTTAGAAGGAAGTTTTATGGGAAGAATCGATGTTTTGCGTGGTCGTGATAGTCTTTTGTTTTGTCAGTTTCAGGCCCTCTGCACCGGTCGTAATTATGACTTTACTTAAAGATTTTTTACCAGCTCTGGAGATTGGAGGAAAATGGCAGTTGTTCGGGGTCTTTATGCAGCGTAGTAGGCCACGACGGTGCGGTAAAGCTTGCGATCGTTGGGTTGGAATGTTCTCGTTGTTTAAACTAGTGGTGAAGGGAAGCCTTTCAAATGGAGAGGTACTTAGCATGATGGGCCCAGAGGAAAGAGCATCATCGAGGATGCCTTCATAAAATGACCGGCGTTTCTTTGGATTACTCCAGCCAGAATAGGCATGTCTGGTTTCAGGATATGGCGCGGTGTCTGGCGGAGAGTTCCGAGTTTTTCTATAGTTCTTTGCGGTAAAGTGAAATCACAATATAATTTTTCTCTGCCTGTCGATATTAGAGGTGATCAAGATTTCAGTTGACTGAGTTCGTCGTTGGACAGCCTTTTGAGGGAAGAGACCACAAAAGTACAACATATGCCGGAGGAGACCTCCTTGAGATGATTTAAGTTGTAACCAAAATGACTGATTAAAAATGAAGCCAGGTCATTCTTAGAGAGAGGGGAGGGCAGAGACCAGAGGAAGAGGTTGCATTTATTGTGATTTCATAAAGCAACCTCCAGCGAAACACAGTTTAACAAATCGTCCCCTTTGCAAAACAAATGTGGCTGCAACGTGGAGGAGAGATAGGTTAAACGATAAATCTCCTAGCAATTCATTGACATATGCTATCTGCTGTTGGAGGTCAGCGAGGTTGTTAAGTAGCTTCTGGGTTCAGTAGGTGGTGGAGGTTGGCGAAAAAGTCTGGTTCATTATGGAAGAGTGCGATAGAGAAATAAAGAAAAAGATGAATGTGTATATCGAAAATTCCGACCAGATAAAAGTAAATCCTTAAAATATGAAATACATTCCAGTTGTGGAGGTTAAATAATTTATAGGACATCAATTAATTACTCATATAAAAATAAATCAAAATTTATTTTTCGGACAATTAATGTTATTATTATTATAATCATGGTTGCGGTCTTGATATAAACACCTGACTCATTAATTAAATTTCATATGTTAGTATAAACTAAAAATTGTAAAGTGTAGAAAAGGAAATTCATCCAGTAGACCGGTTTCGTCCTTATTGGGAACTCATCATGTACTGGCCAGAATTTGTCACGGATAGGACTCGAACCTGGGCACGTCGGCATCTGTGTTTTATTGTAGATCTGCGGCACACCGTGATGGCTGGCACGTGTAGAGGTCCAATAAATAGAGGTTTTATCCGTTTCACTATTTTTGCAGCAACAAGATTGGCGTGACTCTAACCCAGTGACAAGGGGACACAGATTAGGTAAACAAACAATATGACGCGAGGCAGCAAGTACCCGTAGTGCACAGCAGGAGATATCATACGCGTTAAAATGACAATCATGGTAAATGCACCGTGCTTATATAGAGTGGAAAACTAAAGCTCGCACACCATTGATTAACGGCAAATTTTGTTTGTTTTAATTGGTGCCGCCTAAATGAAATTTGAATTTCATTTATGTAAAATGTCGGCGAGTTGTTCTTGAGCCGATAAATCACTTTCCTCTCTGAAAAAAGAAAAACACTCCTCTCGGCAAGGCTTGATAAGTAATGTAGAACAGAGTTCAAACCCAGTTAAGCAACTCATTATTATTCTGCCCAAAGCTATTAAAAAATTTTTAAATGCTGGGCTGAAATATGCTTGTTGGTTGCTTCAACAATGATATGATGCCAAATAACCACTAGGAATTGCTACACAAATTGTTAGCTATAGTGGCCGTTCATACTGCGGGAGGCAAAATAGAGCAGTGTGAAGTTTGGAGAGCCGCAGCCTGAGGATTGCAAGGTAGATTGCTACTGAAGTTGCCTGGTTTATGTTGAAACCTGGGCAGGCTGGGTCGCCGTCAATGTGTTGGAATACGACCAAAAGAGCAAGTGTGTGCTCGTCGTTGTGGTCATGAAATTTGTAGTGGTCACTGTGATGAAGTTGAGATATGTATTGATAGTGGCTTGTACAATGATATAAAGCCGATGACTACTTAGTGTTGCTACACAAGGCGTTAGCTATAAGTAGCTGGTCATACCAAATAGGCATTACGAGCTCCGGTGGGATCCATCGTGCAACAGTAAAATGTAAAATAAATATATACATGAAAATCAAATGGTAACGACAAAATTGTACTCAAACATTGTCGCAGAAATGGCATAATACGGAAGAACTGATCAGAAAAACTAGACCATTGTTCGCTAAGAACAGCTGGCTATACCATGTGAGAAAAGTGAGTGTGAGAGAAGTAAATGAATCATGTGGATTCATAGAGGTCACGTCGTGTGACATAGGGCGCAAGTGGTGCGCATATAGTTAAAAATTTGATACGTAGAATAATAAAATATTAATGCAAAACAAATTGACAGGTATGCTTTAGCAAAGCAATCTTTTGCTAGGTTGAGATTGTAGGCAGATAGAGTCCTAGAGGCGTGTAGAAGGTTGTATTTTCCCAGGATCAGGTGGTTCGATAAACGGTTTCAACCTGTCTATGCTTACCGATGTAGGTGTCGCACATTGCATGATAATGAAGTATTTTGGCTGTTTGAGCAAAATCTGGTAAGGACCGCGATATTTTGGTTGCAGTGGAGCAACAGCAGCGTCGTTGCCAACGAGTAATCTCTTGCAGCTGTGGGGCTGCGGGTGGACGGAGACTAGGAGTATGACTCGGCTGCTGCTCTGACATGTTGCCAAAATGAATTCCGAGATAGTTAGGTTCGTCTTGTGTGTCATCTATGCAGGTAATAGAGGTGGGGGCTGACAAGGCAGGCGTAGATCCATGCAATAAAAGTTGTGACGCAGACGTTTTAATAGATTAATAGTACGGGAACGCATATCAAGTAGAACTAAAGGTAGCGCATCAACCCAGATGCCATTGATGGAGGAAAATGCTAAAGCAGCTTTGAGTTCCAAATTTATCCTTTCTATAATACTATTAGAATGGGAATGGGAGGCAGTCGTATGGCATCCCATGAACCGCAAGGTTGCTTTGAAACGATCCGATGAGAAGCATATGCCTCAATCAGTGATGTCCTCATTGGGAAAACCTCAAAGGGATATCAATGCAGAGATAAAACCGTTGGTGACTTCGTCTGAAGAAATGGTGCCAAAACGTACTGCCGCAAACCATCGTGTAAATCTATCCATCATAATTACAAGGTAGCTGAAATCTTGAACTTTTGTCAGATGAATTATGTCGATGTGGAAAATGGCGTGAAGTAGTTGAGAAATGTTGCAACTTAGAACGAGTGCTCCGGGTGATCTTTTATTTTTGGCAAATGACACATTCCGAGACCCATTGTTTAGCGTTCTGCCTGAGCCTGTGAACCCAGAAACGATCTGTAAGAAGTCGGACGGTCGTCTTGCTTCCTGGGTGAGAAATTCAGTGAATTAAGTCGAAATCTTTTCTCTGGAGGCTGGGGGCACAATTGGCTTTTTAGGCTGCGTTTCCGTGAAGTAAACAAAAGGTAAGCCTTCCCAGAGACGGCATACGAAATTAGTAGGTTGACGGACAATTGATCTTTGAATGTGAATGTCACCACGCTGTTTTGTTTGCAGGAGGCATGGCGTTAGTTTACGTTCCCTGAGGGTCACTGAGTTGACTGTGAATGGCGACGGCGAAGTTGTTTGTAGCGAGACGTCTGGCATGAAAAATGCGTATGAAATTGAGTTTTGTTCTGTGATATTTGTAAGTGTCCAAAAACTTTGCTCAAGTTGGAGGGTCGATATTTTGATTGCTTAAGATCAACAATGAGCCGAAAATTCAACAGGAAATCAAGGCCTATTATGTTATTTAAGACCTTGGCGACGATGAAGTTGTGAGTAAATTCACGACGTAAACCTATGCTGAGTTTGCGATGTCGGCAGCTATAAGTAGGAATGGGCTCTTTTGTAGCTGTTGCAATTAAAACGCGTAGAGACACCTCGGCCATTGAATCACCCTTGAGAACTGAAACTGCTGAACCTGCGTCTACGATGAATTCTTCGCCAGTTCTGAAATCGAGAAAACGCAGAAGTTCATTGGGCAGTTTGCCCGAGTCATACAAACAAATGGGCTGGTCATTGCGAATGACATTGTGTATTTGGCTGCCTATGTGGCATATTCGGCGTGGACGAAAATAATCAATAGGAATGTCAGATTGTAAGAGATTACTTCCTAGTGGTAATGTTAATGCTGTTGATGCACAGAAAGTACGGTCTTCTATTTTTTGCACCATTCGTTTCCCCATCTTGATGCTCCACTGCGCCTGTTTTCTGAGTCCTGACTCGTTAACTGTAGAAATTGGCATTCATTCTGGAATTCTTCCGAACAGCGAAGACAGATAGGACATGAATAAAAACTTCTGGTGATTAATGCACAAGATTTTTGTGGCATATCTATTACAAGATTGCGGGGATCTAGAATGCCGCCTTCTGTAATTTCGTTTTTGGGTGGAAAAATGTGCTGTGCGCTCACCTGATTCAGCTCGGATTTCTCTATGGCTAATCCTTCTAGAACTTTAGCCATGTTCGCTATTGTACTCTCTAAAGAGGTGATCCTACCACTCTACCTTTTCTACACTATACAATTCTTAGTTTATACTGACATATGTAAGTAATTAATGGATCACGTGCTTATATCAAGATTGCAACCTTGATTATAGTTATTGTGCATAGATAAGTATTGGAAAATAGTAGCCCTGAGTCCTTAATTATAAACGCTAGTTGAGGAGGATATGCTATTGCATAGAATTATTCCTCTTCAATCAGTGGACCGGTTCCTGTATTAATCCATTAAGAAATATTCATAAATTTAGAACTAGTTCTGTGAATTTGAATGCCTCTCCTCCTTTGGTGGAAAATGTTGCGGGGAAGTTATTTTCTTTTTCGAAAATTTAAATTATTCACAATAAATTGCAAATGGGGCTTAGAATAACGCCTTTTTCTAAGATGTCTTTTGAATTTGTATGTACTGCACTAGAAAATAGACACAATCCTACTGATCTTTTTGATTTTGATTATGATAATACGTTGTCGTGGGTGAATAAAAGACAAGGATAATTGTAATCAGCAAAATAACTTCTTGAAAATTTTATTTTGATTATCAGCAGTATTATATTGGATCTGTTATGCGTTATATCATTATATCAGTCAACATTACAAATAAAAAGTTGCTAGTAATGATTCACAATTGTGCATAAATTTTCATTCGTTTTATACCTTAATTTTTTTAATTATCAGGTCTGTGTACTTCGATGAAAAATCTATAATTATTTATATAACCAATTATTGTATAAACCTGATTAATTAAAAATGGCCGTTTTTACTTTATCATACTAATTTATGAAAATTGATATAATGTATGCAGTGATATTACTGTTGGGTGTTCGAATGTTGATATATCGTATATCATAAATATTGAGTTTTACTTACCTATATGAAATTAAATGGGCATATTTATGTGATCTGATATATTTTATATATTGTACATTTGCTAATATTATGGTGGAACATGTTAATTTTGAATCCAAATAAAGATATTCTTTTCTATTCTATTTTATTATTGTGTGTGCTTGTATGCAACAAAAATGGCGTTATCTGAAAAACGCAATGATGTTATTAGTCCTAAAATTGGTGAATTCAAAGAGGCATGAAACGCAAAATTATATAATATATATAGAGATTTGGAGAAGAATTATTGCAATATACTGGCTAGTGAAATTTCTGAAGTATCACCAAACAGGACCAGTTGATTATATTTAATCTTGAAGAGAATGCTGTCCAAATAAAGCTAGGCAAATTGAATGATAGAATCAGACGAAAAGCTGAGGCTGAGATGATAAAATAGTACTGTTTTAGAAAGAAGCCTGATCGTCCTAGTTCAGCTGTTTTTAAATTGTCAACGCTAGCGGAAAACACGCAATTACATATAATTTTCAAAAAAGGCTGAAAAAATACCTTTCATAAATTGTTTAGAGGAAGGATCAAAACATTCCTAAATCGTAAATAAGCAACAGAATAAAGGCAATAGCAATGTGCTAAATCGATGACATAATCAAATTCAGAGGTGACCAGTAGACAAAGATTAACAGAAAAAGTGATATTAGCAAAAACACGATATTCTTGTTTAAATCAACATTAAATGTGATAGAGAGTGTGGCATCGAGAATCTTGATAACGAAGCCAACCAAAGAATAAGTGGAACAACCAAACAGATTGATACAATATATCAAATATAAGTGTAGTAACAATTTTTTAGTGTTTTATGCGGATATTAGAATTTATATGAACAAAACCACTATACTGAGTGACTTTATATTAACTAATATTTTTGATCTTATAAATTTCGTCGAAACGTGGCTCAAGACGGTTAACAAACCTGGAAACGATATCTTCATTATTTAAACATTTATATATTAAGACAAACCGCTACAAACTAGTCGTACTAAAGTTCTTATTAGTTTTCTAACTATACAAATTTCAAATTTGATCCTAACAGCGGTTTATAGACAACCGTATGCAAGCTTAACCGATGATATTTTTATTTTAATGTCTTTCAACCAATTTTGGATGGGCATTGATATAATGTTAACAGAGGAGATTTTAACTTACATTGCTCTTTTGAAATAACCTATCTATTCTTTATTAGAAGTATATAATGTAAGTCAAAAATGAACAAACCAGTGGTTTAGCATATTTAGATCAAGTTTATGTATAGACGTAATTCGTTCATTGATACGGTAATGTGGCTGATAATTACTTTAAGGAACTGGATCATCAACATATTAATCATAAATAGAAAAATCTTTTTCCCGATGTTCATAATATCAAATATATAAAATCTTTTGTTTAATGTTTCAAAGTTAACTTGCCACTATTCGTAATTTTAAGTGATGAATTTGACAATGAACGTTTTTCTAATATAAACACTAATTATTTAATCTCATCTATAACTACATTACTACATAATCTATTTGATGCCTGTATGCTAACCGACGCTATATCAAACAGATTAATAAAACATTATGTAAATTAGGAATTAAACAGAAATAGATTGTGAAACGCGGTTTATTTACAATATTGAAAAAAGAGATAAGATTAGATTGATAATTAAGTTAATTTATTGCTACTGTTTTTCCGTCAAAGAAACGAAAAGATTTTATTGGTTCAACTTGAGTACAACCCCGGAGTTGGTTATAAACTTTTGAATGAATACAGTAATTATTCAAAGAAAGCAAAACAGATAATTCTATCAGATAAAACTGATTGTGATTTTATTTTTAAAATAGAGGAACTGTTTGGCAATTCAATTTGTCATGCCTAGAATGAAAGCTATCTGGTTGAGCTATTTAATCAGTTGGATAACTAAAGTTTAATTCGTTTATTGACTGTGACACATCAATTAATTTAAAGTTCAAATATAATCTAAAACACAATATTAAAATTATAGTTTTGTAGGGGACTTTTGCGAGATTAATTATTCCCTACATTGCTTTGGTAGCGTCAGTAGAGATCCGTGTACATGATTAATCCCCGGCTTTTTCCCGGGTGACGAGAGAAGACTAATATGAATGATCACAAATGTATTGTAAATGACTCCGCGTATGAAATCATAAGTAGTCCAAATTGACCGTGCTCTAGACGGCACTAAAATTAAATTTTAACACAAATGAATGTCTTAAACACCAGTCTCATTCAAACTAAATTGTCCGTACTCTAGACGGAAAAAAGTAAGAACATTGTTCCCAAAGTTGAATGTCTTATGCACAAGTCACATTTAAAGAAAATTGTCCGTGCACTAGACGGTAGCAAAATGAACTCTGTTTATAACCTTGTATATCTTACACACAAGCAAATATTCTTTCACAAATGTCTGAATTGAAATGAATACATGCAACCGATTGAAAATACAAGATGATATGAACATAATCACTGTTAAAAGTTGTCACTGAAAATAAATGGATAAAATTCGTGTAAAAACTTCACTGACAAAAATTCACAAATAATTAGTAACTGTTTGCTATGGTTTTAACTTATGTAATTATAATAATCCATTGTTCTCTGAAATTCGGACAGGTTTAGTTGAATTCGAACAGTAAAACCCTTGCATAAACTGTGAATAATCCAACTGAGCGAAATAAATCCACAGTAACAGAATAATCCACCGCGTGTTCCATGCGTATTGCGCGCGGATGTGTCTATTTAATAAAAAAAACCCCTATTGATTACAAATAAAATTACAGTTCAAGAAATCTCAATTAAAACTGATTGAAACTAACAGAGATTGTTTCTAAAATCACAGTTAAGAGAAATATTGTGTAAGAACCGAGTTAGATTATTTGACCTTAAAGAGCACCATATTTGTCAAAATCGAACATCGTTGGGTTGTAACGCGAAGCCGCGTGTTACAGTTAATCGATTGAAAATTTGCCTCAAATGCCTTTTAACGTTTTGCATTTGATCCGTGTTTTTTTAACTAAATATTAAGTGATGACACATTACCACTTATTATTATTATTATAAACGTCAAGCTATTGTTTTAAGTTATTATACCAGAAAACGCTCCAATTTTAGATTTAAATGGACGATTTAAACGTAATCACTGGGACTCTATTTTGCCAGATGACGGATTCATGACAACACGGCTTTACGAAAGCAGGATCAATATTTACGATTATATTATACTTAGGGATTTGCTTTATGAAAAATGGATGAGCAGAATATGGATGTTTAAATAGTTTTACGATATGCCAATAGCCTTTGATTCCATATATTTAATGATACTGGGAAAGCGATTAGTTCATTTAAGATTGATCCGTATAGCTTTCAATTACTTAGCTATTATTTATTTAGTAAAAGCATGATTGATGAAGAAATCTAGATTGCTAGCTATTATAGGTAGAGTATTGCAATAATACAGTTGGTGGACAATAATGATTGAAATTATATTTGCAAATTTGCATAATATATTCTTTAGTGGTCACGTTTGCAAATTTTATGATGACTTTAAAATCATCTGCCCAATTAATCCGCAAAATATTTATGTCTTTAAGAATAAAATTTTACTAGATATATAAAATCTTAGAAGGTATTTACCAACGCTAGTATTAACGATTAATTGTACAAACACACGAACGTTAAAATTAGTCATACTGTTGGGGTTTCGCGGGTTTAATTACTCCTTACATTTGATTGGTAGAGGCTGTAGAGATCCGTGCACATGATCAATCCCCAGTTTTTTCACGATGGGTGATGTGAGAAGGCTAATACGAATGATCACAAGTGTAATGTAAATTGTAGGGGTACTTTTCGCTGTTGCTATCTCGTTCCTGATTTTGTACCCCTACTACTTATCAATGGTTGCTATTATTACTACCCGAGCACCCAATCAGTCTGTTCCTTTTCAGATGGTTAATATTAGAAGGCCGAAGAAAGGTTTCATGTATATATTACACACAATGTAGAACATAACTATAATTCACTGTTAATCCGAATTGAAGGAGTTGGTTGGCAATAATACAGATTTTAATGTAAAATTATATCTTAAACACTATTCACAGTTAGTCCAAATTGAATATAAGTTAGTCAGCTGTAAAATTAGATTTTTATGCAAAAATATGTTTTAAATACCGTTCACAATTAAACTAAATTGTCCGTCTTCTAGACGGCAAAAATAAAAGTGATTTATGTCTATAAAGTGAAATGTTTAGCACAAATGTCTGGAATGTAATGAGTAGTCAAACGATTAAAGATACATGATAATATGAGCCTAGTAAAATTATTTATGTTCATAAATTCACTGACACAATAGTCCACCGCGTGATCCTCTCGGATCGCGCGCGGTTCTGTCTATTTTATAAAACACTATTAATTACAAATAAAATTGCAGTTCAAGAAATATCGATTAAAACTGCTTGAGACTAAAAGAGATTGTTCCTAAAATCACAGCTAAGAGAAATATTGTTTAAGGACAGAGTTAGAATATTTGACCTTAAAGAGCACAGCGTTTGTAAAAATTGACCTTCGTTGGGTTGTAACACGGAGCCGCGTGTTACATACACCCCCCCGACAGTGAAAATTAGTACACAATGAAGGGGGCTAACCTTACAGGAAATGTTATTGCTCTTTCATGCCGTATAACGACTGATTTTGGTTCTGTCAACACTGATACTGGCTCCTCTATTTCTCGCGTTCTTGGACGGATGGTTAGGTCGAAGTGTTCGAGAAAGTCACGTCCAATGATGTTTCATGTCGTGTTGTCGATGATGAACGGATATTTGAAACATCATTTTGAGTTGGAGAACGAGATTGTGTGTACTCGTACCCCAAACTTCGCTATGTTGGAGCCATTCGCGCAGGTCAGACTGTTGGTGTCGACTGGGTGGGTTGGTTCGAGATAATTGTGGCGTAGTGAGCTTACATCTGATCCAGTGTCTATGACAATTCATTTGCCAGAGATTGCGTCACGGATGAGAAAGTATGTTGATAGTGGCAACCGGCGATGAGATTGATTGCTGGCATTTGGGCGTTTGAAGCATGACTTAATTGGAGCCGTCGCTGTAAAGACAATAGTTTGATTGCGCTCTACCGCGAAGGCAACGTGCTTCGAGCCATCAGACGTGGAGCGGCCAACAATCTGGGGTGCTCAGCCTCTGCTGCCGCCGAGAAGGCTGACCCCACCCGTCTTCCGAACCTTCCATGGGCGGAATCACCTGAGTTGTTGAGGGTGACCACGCCCATTTGAACGTCGTGTCTGTGCGCGGGTATGTGCAGCCGTTTCCGAGGCAATAACGTGTGTAGTGGCCTTCATTGAAAGTGCTTGAATTTCTCAAAATCTAGCTGTTTATTAATTCCTTACTGGCTGTGAGTTCGACGAACCGGGGCACCATAATGTAGGGGTACTTTTGCTGTTGCTTTCTCGTTCCTGATTTTGTACCCCTACTACTTATCAATGGTTGCTATTATTACTACCCGAGCATCCAATCAGTCTGTTCCTTTTCAGATGGTTAATATTAGAAGGCCGAAGAAAGGTTTCATGTATATATTACACACAATGTAGCACATAAATATAATTCACTGTTAATCCGAATTGAAGGAGTTGGTTGGCAATAATACAGATTTTAATGTAAAATTATATCTTAAACACTATTCACAGTTAGTCCAAATTGAATATAAGTTAGTCAGCTGTAAAATTAGATTTTTATGCTAAAATATGTTTTAAATACCGTTCACAATTAAACTAAATTGTCCGTCTTCTAGACGGCAAAAATAAAAGTGATTTATGTCTATAAAGTGAAATGTTTAGCACAAATGTCTGGAATGTAATGAGTAGTCAAACGATTAAAGATACATGATAATATGAGCCTAGTAAAATTATTTATGTTCATAAATTCACTGACACAATAGTCCACCGCGTGATCCTCTCGGATCGCGCGCGGTTCTGTCTATTTTATAAAAACACTATTAATTACAAATAAAATTGCAGTTCAAGAAATATCGATTGAAACTGCTTGAGACTAAAAGAGATTGTTCCTAAAATCACAGCTAAGAGAAATATTGTTTAAGGACAGAGTTAGAATATTTGACCTTAAAGAGCACAGCGTTTGTAAAAATTGACCTTCGTTGGGTTGTAACACGGAGCCGCGTGTTACAAAATAACGCTGCATATAAATTCATAAGTAGTCCAAATTGACCGTGCTCTAGACGGCAATAAAAAGAAATGGTTAAAACAATTAAATGTCTTATACACTAGTCACAATCAAACTAAACTGTCCGTGCTCTAGACGGCAAAATGACTGAATACTGTTCACAAAGTTGAATGTCTCATGTACAAGTCACAGTTAAACAAGATTGTCCGTGCTCCAGACGGCAGCAAAATGAACGCTGTTTACAAAGTTGAATGTTTTACATACAAGCAATTATTCTTTCACAAATGTCTTAATTGAAATGAATATATGTAACCAATTGAAAATACATGATGATATGAATTTAGTCTCTGTTAAAAGTTGTCACTGAAGATAAATGGATAAAATTCGTGTAAAAATTTCAATGAAAAAATTCACAAATAATTAGTAACTGTTTGCTATGGTTTTAACTTATGTAATTATAATAATCCATTGTTCTCCGAAATTTGGATAGGTTTAGTTAAATGCGAACAGTAAATCCCTTGCATAAACTGCGAATAATCCAACTGAGCGAATTAAATCCACTGTGATCCCATAATCCACCGCATGTTCCATGCTTATTGCGCGCGGGTGTGTATATATAATAAACAACCCTATTAATTACAAATAAAATTGCAGTTCAAGAAATCTCAATTAAAACTGCTTGAAACTAACAGAGATTGTTTCTAAAATCACAGTTAAGAGAAATATTGTGTAAGAACCGAGTTAGATTATTTGACCTTAAAGAGCACCATATTTGTCAAAATCGAACATCGTTGGGTTGTAACGCGGGGCCGCGTGTTACAATACAACGGAGTTTAACTATCTTTATTTTACTGAAACTGTTTTTAATGATGTATTTAAGAGCAAATTTCAAAACTATGTCAACTCTCTTGACAAAATCTTTCAGTATACAGCTTCTGCCGAATGACATTTAAAATGAATTTTTATTTGCGCCAAACTAACACGAACGTTAATAAATAGAAATATAGTATGTAATTATATACAACTAAATATATATATTAGTAGGCTTAGTATAATATTTGAATACACAATCGTTATTTGGAATCCAATAAAAGATGTTTGCCAAATGAAATAGAATTTCTAAAATAAAACCTTGTGAAACGAAATAGTCCTGAAACCTGATCCACATATGCTAGTAGAATTTAGTTTATTTCGTTGCAAAGTTTATGGTTTATGAGAATGTACTCCTTTATAAAAATATACCGCTTGTATCATTGGAGAGGTGTCTAATAGTTATTAATAAAGATAATCCATAGAGCAGGAATTAGGTCTGCACACTCGCGATCATTCCAACTTGTGTAGGAAAATTTACGAGAAATCTTTTATTTTGTTGAAAATTTATCAAAAATATAATCAATTGCCAAAAGAGCTTAGAGAATGAGATCCTACTAAGGTATCCTTAACAATGTTATGTATTGAATTTGCTAAAACGTATGATCCTTATATATAATAATTTTTAATATGACAATACGTTTTCCTTGATAGGGAAAAGATAACATCTTAAGAAAGAAATGTCATATTAATTGTTTCATTCTATCTAAAACATTTTATTGTAGGAGGTTTTGTGGTTACTGTAAGAGGTTTTTTCCGGGTAGCTGTCCATTTAGTGATGCTATACCATTCCTACATATTCCTGATAGTTGTTGTTGAGATTCGTGCTTATGATTAGTCCTCGACGTTTTTCCGAATGGTGATGTGAGAAGGCTACGTCGAATCGTCATACATTTATTGAATATAATGTTGCAAAGTAAATTAAAATTCACTGTTAATCCCAGTAGACGTGCTCTAGACGGCAACAAAATAATATATTGTCAACAAAATTAACTGTCTCGTATAAAAGTAGTCACAATAAACACAATAAATAAATTCAGAATGTCTTGGTAGAAATGACATTTTCACATGAGCAATAGGTAGTGCAAAATGTATAAATCCAGAATGTCTTGGCTGAATCTGTAATAAATTTATGTAGATGATTGAAAAAGAAAAGAAGATATAAATCCATAATGTCTTAGCAGAGTTTTTGATACACATAAATTATATAAATTTTGGCTTTGATCATTGTCACATAAATCCACTTCGTGTTACCGGCGTATTGCGCGCGGATGTGTTTTATTATTAAACAAAACCCTATTAATTACAATTAAATTTGCAGTTCATAAAATCTCAATTAAAACGGCTTGAATCTAATAGAGATTGTTGCTAAAATCACAGTTAAGAGAAATATTGTGTAAAACCAGAATTAGAATATGTGATCTTAAGGAAAATTATATTTGTCAAAATTGAGCTTCATTGGGTTGTAACGCGGAGCCGCGCGTTACATATACCCCCCGACAATGAAAATTAGTACACAGCAAAGAGGGCTAACCTTACAGTAGGTGTTATGGCTCTGCCGTAACAAGTAAACACTGATGTTGGCTCTGTCGACACTGACTCTGGTTCCTCTATCACTCGCAGCGGCGTGACGACGTCAGTTGGCTCTGTTGCCGAAGAGATGTCGGGCGTCAGCCAGTTGTCAGCAAATCTGTCTGTGGGTGGAATAATCGTCTCTTTGCCGCATGATAGGTCTATATCAAGGAACAGCGGGTCATTTTGCTGTGCTGCTTGCAATTCCTGAGTACTTATAATTGAAGGACACAGGACGGCTCAGGGAGTCTGCGAATAAGTTTTCTGGCCCTTCGACGTGAGTGACTTCATATACATATTCGTGTATTCGTGTAAGTAACGAGTTGACACGTCGTGAATATAAATACTCTTTCTTTTCTCTTAGCATTGGGATTAGAGGAAGGTGGTTGGTGTAGGTCTTGAACTTTCTGTGGAAGTGTAGGATCGACCGGTAGATAGCGAGTAACTCTTTACCTAATGTATCATATCGCGTCTCGCGAGGTTTCAGTTTTTGCGAGAAGAACGCGACAGGTCGGTGTACACCATTGATGAACTGTTGAAATACTGCGCCTGTGGCAACGTCGGATGCGTCTGCGATCAATTCAAAAGGTTGAAACCAATCAGGTGAATGTAGCACGGTTGCTTTGCATAAGGCCCGTTTTGAATCCTCATAAGCCTGCATGTCATCCCTGTTGAGCTGAATCAGTTGAGATTTCTTGACGAAACGGCTTTCTGGAACGAGGTATTTGTAAAGAGGTGCCAAAATCTTGGCAAGGCAAGGCATGAATCGAGAATAGTAGTTCATCTTGCCCAAAAATCATCGTAACGCTCGAACAGTGTTTGGAGGCTGTGGATCTTGAATGGCACAAACCTTAACAGGTAGAGATGTCACGCGTTTCACGGAAATTTGATGACCGAGGAATTCAATTGTTCTTTGCAGAAAGACACATTTGCTGTCATAAAGCCGGAGGCCATAGTCTGCTAGACGTGCAAGTAGAATGCCAATATGCAGCATATGTTTGGACATTGAGTAGGAGAATACCAGAATGTCGTCTAGGTAGGGAATTACAAATGGTAGACTATCTAGTATTTCGTCCATAGCACGTTGAAATGTTTGAGATGATTTCTCAAGACCAAAAGGCATATTCGTGTGTTACCTCCGGAGAATCTGAGTGCAGTATACAAAATGGAGTCGTTGTCCATAGGTACTTCATAGTAGGCTTTAACTAGGTCGAGTTTTGAGTACACGGCATGACCGATAGCAGATCTGAGTATGCAAGAATTGGGAATACGCACGTTCTGAATGTCCCGGGTTCACTCTTTGGTACCACCACCACAGGCGACGCAAATGGTGAGCTGGATCGTGAAAAGATGCCCTGTCGGCGTAGCGTGGCGAATGCTTGCTCGGCGGCCTTATGCTTGTGTGACGCAAATGGACGTGCTCTGGGAGGATGAGGAAATGGCTTCGATATGATGATGCGATGAACTGTGACGGCACGCTTCCTCTTGAGATCGGGCATGAAGGAAATAGGTTTGAAAATCTCTTCATGTCGCTTTAGAACATTGTCCAGTTGTGGTACATGAGGAACTGGAGTAATTAGCTGAATAGTTGTGACTGCTTTGGCGCGGGTCGTGTGTTTAAGCGCTGACGATAGAAACTGATTGTCAGCAGTGCGTATATCTCGTGTTTTTGGACGTATAGTGAGGTCAAAATATTCGACGAAGTCACGTCCGATGATGTTTCTTGTCGTGTTGGCAATGATGAAAGGATACTTGAAACATCAATTTGAGTTGGAGAACGAGATTGTGTGTACTGGTACTCCAAATGTCGCTATATTTGAACCATTGGCGCAGGTAGGTTTGCTAGTGTTGACTGGGTGGGTGTATTCAAAATAATTATGGCAGAGTAGATTGACGTCTAAACCGGTGTAAATGAGGAATAATTTACCAGATTTGGAGTCACGGATGAGAAAAGATGTTGATACTGGCAAATGACGATGCGTTTGAAGCACGACTTGACTGGAGCGTCGCTGTAAAGACAATAGTTTTATTGCGCTCAACCGCGAAAGCAACATGCTTTGAGCCAAAAGACGTCGGGCGGCCAATAATTTTTGGGTCTTTAGCCTTTACTACCGCAGAGCAGGCTGGCCCTGGCAGTTTTCCAAACCCTCCATGGGCGGATCATCCTGAGTTGTCGAAGGTGACCGCGCCCATCTGAACGTTGCGTCTGTGTGCGGGAATCTTCAACCATTTCTGAGGCAATAGCGCGTGGAGTGGCCATAGCTGCGATAATTTGGACACCACTGCTGGTAGCTCTGGAACTGTGGCACGGCCTCTGGACATCGACATTTTGGTGCTTTTTTGGGACGGTGATCGACGCTGGTCACGCCTGCTCTGGTCGCGTCTATAGTGGACGTCATCAACCGAGGCCGAATCTGGCCTGACGATGAGGCTCTCGTGCAGGCTGATGAGGCCATCATTGATGACATTATTTTGGGCTGACGATGCTGTAAATTGAGGCTCGAACAGGCGTTAGGCGATGCAACCTGGCTCTGAGGCAGGTAAGCTGCAGCGGTGTTTCTTCTACCACTTGTCTAGACGTGCCGGCAGTACGTTGTCTTGCACATCAACGGATTCGCACAGAAACGTGGCCATCTGTTGGAGTGCCGGAAGAAGCTGCTGAATGAAAAGTTGCATCAAGATTTCCTTGGGTAGATTTAATTCAGAGACTTTCAGCTCCATCTCACTAAATAGCTCGGAAGGCGTGCGGCTACTTAGGGACATCTGGATCATCAATTCTGTAAGCCTGTCTGGTACCAGGCGCTGCTTGACGGCGCGTTGCAGGCTCTGTCATAGCTGCGAATATGTTCCCTCAGTGTATTAATGCAGGATGTCTTTAAGTCCGCGTCTGAATGACATTGGGATTGTCTCCCAAGCTCTCAAAAAATTGAGCCCTCATCTGTTATATTGGACTTCTTGGCCAATAAAGTGACATCGCAGACCCACTCGTCAAGGTAGTCTGAATCGAATTAACATATCTTATACCGTCTACGTGGTGGTGAGCTCGCCACCGGGCTTCCTGCATTTCGTGAGCTGAACGTCATCTTGTGTGTGTGCTGTCGAGTATAGATGATAGTGTTACATCGCCATCACACGTCATCGTGTGGCTTTCTTCGAGAATTGTGATCTCGAGAGGGTGGCTCGCTTTGTTTTGCGGCTCAGGATTTCTTTTCTTGTGTGTTTTTCCCGCTTTATTAGATTCACTCTTCCATGACATTCATTCGAAATGCTTAGGCTAGCGGGATGCCTACGCCTGCTTGATAATCTCATAGACTAGAGTTGCTGATTAATTATTTATTGGCTGTGAGCTCGACAAAACGGGACACAATTTATGTAGGCGGTTTTGTGGTTATTTTAAGAGGTTTTTACTTAGCGATGCTATACCATTCCTACATATGCCTGGTAGCGGTCGTTGGAGAAGATTAGTTTCGTGGGCCCTGCTCATGATAAACATCAAACTTCTTTCCAATGGGTGATGTGAGAAGGCTAAGTCGAATTATCATACGTATATTGTAAGCAATGTTGCAAAGTAAATTAAAATTCACTGTTAGTCTAAATTGACCGTGCTCTAGACGGCAACAAAACAATATATTGTCAACACAAGTAAGTATCTAGACACAAAAGCAAAGTCATAATAACCACAGTAAATAAATCCGGAATGTCTTAGCTGTACTGTTAGTGATTATGTATAAATGGTTAAAATACACAAAATAAATATCCAGAATGTCTTAGCTGAACTGTTCGTTTCGGATAAATATTTGACAAATGCCCAAAATATAAATCCGGAATGTCTTAGCAGAACAGTTAGTAGTTATGTATTAAGAGTTAAACACACAAAATATATATCAAGAATGACTTAGCTGAATTTTACGTTTCTGGATAAATGATTGAGAAATACACAAAATATAGATCCTGGCTCTATATCTGATTTAGAGTACTCGTTCAAAACTGCACTGAAGTTGCACCGTCGCAACCTAAGTATCGGGGTCCTTACCCGATTTTAATCAGATAGCCTAAATATTTCAGCTACATCGGTAAGAATGGACAAGTTGAAACCTGTCATCAAACCGACTGATTCTGGCGATAATCAACCTTCTACATGCCTAGAATTACAACTTAATAATACATTTCTTTGCGTTACGCGTGACAGATGGAACATTTTGTTCATTAACTCTTCAGGATTCTACGTATCAGATGTTAAATTATTGTGCACAACTTGCGCCCTATTTTACGTCACATGATCATCTCGGATAAACATGATTCATTATTTCTTAAACTCACTTCTCTCGCGTCCTACAACCAGCTATTTTTAGCGAACAGCTGTGAAATTTTGTGAACAGTTCTTTGGTATTATGCCATTTCTCCGGCAATTTTCGAATACAATTTTGTTTTCAACATTTGATTTCCATGTATTATTTATACATCATATTTTTGCACAGATGATTCATGCCCGAGTCCACACATGCTTATTGTGGTATAAACACATAACTAGAGCTTACACATTGTGAAGTAACACAAAGTATTCAACGACTTCATATATTAGTATAAGCAATTCCCATGTATACCGCAATTTCATAAGTTACGCAGCTTTCGTTCACTAACGAAGAGCATTGAACACGACGTCGAACACACATTAGCTCCTTTGGTCGTATCGAACTCTCATTAACAGCGATCCAGCCTACACAGGTTAAAGCTTTAACCTGGCATTTTCAGTTGCAATCCACTTTGCAATTTTCACGCTGCAGCTAACAAAACCCATCAGTGCTGCTCTATTTCCGTTTACGCGATATGACCGTCCACTGCAACTAACAATTTGTGTAACAATTACTAGTGTTTATTTGGCAGCATGATATTGTTGTAGCAATTGATGAGTAAGTAACAGCCCAGCACATAACGATATATTTTGGGTTAACCTAATGGCAGAATAATAACAAGTTTCTTAACTGGGTTCGTAACTCTGTCATAGATTGCTAATCAAAACACACAAGAGGAATTATATTCATTTTCTGTTTCCTTTTGTCAGAGAAGAAAGTGATGTAAGGTCTCAATTTAATACGCTGACATAATGTTTGTTTTTAACATTTTATTTTCATGTATAGTTTATACAACACAGATGAATAACGCCTGAGCCCACACTTGCCTGTTTTGATATAAACATCTACGTTGAGCTAATGCAATGTGTAGCAACACTGAATAGTCACCGGTTTCATATCCTAGTATAGGCAGTTACCATGCATACCGCGATTTCATCAATTACACAGTTCAAATTCACTAAAGAATAACATTGACCATGACGTCGAGCACACACTAGTTTCTTTCGTCGTTTCGAACTCTCAATGACAGCGATCCGGCCTACCCAGTTTACAACTTAAACCTGGTACTTTCAATTGCAATCTATTTTGCAATTTTTACGCCGCATATCCAAAAATCCATCTGTGCTGCTCTATTTTGCTGTGTGCCATACGAACATTTATTACAGCTACACTTTTTGTAGCAATTAAAAGTGGTTATGTGGCATCCGTCCATTGTTGAAGCAATTAACGCGTATGCAAAATCCCGGCAAATTACGGTGCATTTTGGGTTAAACTATTGACAGAGTAAAAACCAGTTTCCTAACCAGTGTCGAACTCTTCACCAGATTACTAATCAGAAATCGTCTAGAGAATCATAATTCATTTTCCTATTCTTTTTTTCAGAAAAGAAAGTGATGTAAGGTATCAAAATTAAATTCAATATTAACACGCTTCACTAATGAGAATACGCAAACTATCGGTAACCAATTATGTGCAGTTTCGCATATATATATATATATATATATATATATATATATATATATATATATATATATATATATCTACGATTTAATTACCACGCATCAAACGCTGCTCTACATGATGTCGCCTTCTCCGCTGCACTGTCAATATACGCCGATTATTCTACTTGCGTTTAATAGGATGTGTCACTAATTCGGCCAGCCTACCGAAACGCCAATCTTCTTGTTGCTACGTATCCATTTATACGTAATCATTCATCTAATAATCGGATTTCTACGTGATTCAGCCATTTTGAGGCTTTCACAGACCTCCATTAAGATTAATCAATGCCTTTGAACAGAAGCTACCATATCTTCTCTCGTCAATTCTACTTTTTCATGTGCATATACTCAAAGGATCACCAACCAAATAACAAGATAGACAGAGCTAGTGTCAATGACTTCTGAACATCTACACGCTGCAAGCACTCACATTCTCTCACGACATGTCCCATTAAAAGGAAATATTTCCTCCGACACAATTAAAGAAACAATTATTTATAAAATTGAACCACCGTGGCTATTTAGAACGAACATCATTAAAAAATGGAATACTCGTTTAATTTCTAGAACATTCGTTGTTTAATACTTTGTAATATATATATATATATATATATATATATATATATATATATATATATATATATATATATATATATATGTGTGTGTGTGTGTGTGTGTGTGTGTTGTATGTCAGTCAGTTTGTCTGTATTCAGTGCCTATTTGGCGACATATACTCTAGCAAGCTTCATTTTCCATTTCTTTTCTCAATTTGGTTTTACAAATTTTGATCTTCACAATATAAGCCTTAATTGGCGAATTTCCGTTTTCATTTATGCATATTGAGATCGTTCAAGAAAATTAAATTTAATAAGTCTGCTTCTGGCTAATTATTTATTTTCTGGTTAAATATCCGGGTGCAGAAGTACAAAATTTGCTATAGTTGAATTTCACCAATTTCACGAAGATGGAATTTGTAGGAGGTCAAATTAAAATTTTGCTTTCCCAATAAAGGTAGTTCACCAACCTGAACCGCGTCAATGTAGGGTTTGCTGGAATTATCGTGTTTTAAACTCAATGACTAAGGATGCTTCTTATCCCCTCCCCAACCAGAGTACTTTGCTCCAAAACATAATGAGATTTGAGGTTTATTCAACTTTAGATCTCCAGAAAGCGTGCTATCAGATACCGATGGATGGAAGCTCTTTACCACTCACCGAAGTCAGATTTCCAGGAGGACGATTGCATGAATTTCTTTGAATACCTTTTGAGTTGAATAAAGCTTGTTAAACATTCCAGCGTTTGGCTGAAGAATTTCTACAGATTATTCAATTTGCGAGTGTGTACATAAACGATAATTATGTTCAGTCGATCGAGTGATTTTGAAAAGACTGGAACTATATGGATATATGGTCAAACCCAATAAGAGCAATATTGGATTATTTTGGTTACGTATCTTGGACATATACTTTCCAAAAACGGAATTAAACCATTGGAAGACAAAATCCAAGCCATCAATGACGTAACGGAGCCCCGGATTGTGTTGCAGTTGCAAAGGTTCTTAGGCATGATCAGCTATTATCGACGATTCATTTCAGGTCAAGCAAAAATGTTTGAATTGCTAACACGCCATCTCACACATGAAAAGAGCTCAATCAAGAAGCCCTGGCCTATCACATTGAATCAGGAAGACCGAGAAAAATTCCACAAAACCACTCTAGCATCTGTAGATTTTTAGAAGCCATTTGAACTAATCACAGATGCCTTGGATGATATAATAGGGTCAGTGTTTCAACAAAGAAACAAGGATATATAAAGTCGAATTGGATTTTTTAACGGAAAGCTACATGATCGAGAAAAACGGTATGCTTCATTTGGTAATGAGTTTCTAGTTGCGTATGCTACATAGCCACATCTTGAGCATTATTTAGACGGCCAACTGTTCAAGTTATTAAAAAATCATAAGCCGTTGATAAGCATACTTGGTAAAACACTGAGGCCCAATTACTCTTGCAGGCTGAATTCCCAGATTACCCAATTAGCAGAGTTCAACTTCACTGTCTCTCATGTTGCTGGTAAAGAGAATGTGGTTGCAGATGAACTAAACAGATTTGATACGTCAAGGTACATTGAAGAATCTAGATGATACTCCTAATAATTTAGTCAAGCAAATTGAGGAAGCACAAAGATCTGATCCATCTATGTTAATGTTGGCTATGCTTGCGAAACTTCCGGAGACCAACACCGTCGATTTTTGCCGTTGGAGTTACGCGCCAAAAGAAATTCAACAATTACACGATTTGGGACATCCACCAATCGACTAATTACTAACAGATACGTATGGCCGCATATGGTTAAAGACATACGGGCTTGGACAAGAGCCTGTGCCAAGTTTCAAACCTGTAAATTTTGGAGACATACTAAAACCAAGATACGGATTATTGGGATATTAACCTGCCAGTTCAGACTTATACATATATACATTGTCGAGGTGTCCAAAGTTAACGGTCAAAAGTATTTGCTAACAATACTTGATCGTTTAATTTGTCATTTTGAAGTAGCAATTTTGAAGGATATGACAACACAAGAAGCCTTGTGTGTGTTCCTACATTATTAGGCATCGTGCCGTAGTGTTCAGGTAAGGTTCAACAGCAATCACGTTAGTCAATTTATGTCAGAACTTTTCATAAGATCTCCAAACATCAACGGGATAAATTTATTGCATACGAGACGCATAAAATCCATGTCCGAACGGGATGGTAGAAATATGAAAATAGGAAGAACAGCCTGATTCCATTTTATAAAAGACTGTACAAGGTCAAGATAATAACATAGATGAACGTCATCATAGAAGTAACAGGCATGTAGGATTGTAGTAATTTGGATCGTTGAATTCACCAATTTATCTGGATTAACAGTATAACTGAAAGACTAGATAAGTTAAAGGACCATCGTTCCATGAACTATGTGTGCAAACCGACCCCACAGAAACAAATATCAAACCAGCAACTTTCACAAAACGCGTTGTCTACGGCAACGACGTCATGTTCAAACAAACTACAAGATGATGAACCACCATTAACGCCAGACGAACTAGCAGTACAGCAGTCAAATGAACAAGGCGCAATGTCGACATCAGGAGCTTCAGTATGCACAACTCGCTCAGAAAGAGTTCAACGTATACCGAAGAACAAGGATTACATATATTATTAGACTCCTTTTTGACATGGTGTTTTAAGTAGAGTAAGATATTTCATCAGACAAAATTAAAGTAACAATTATTCATAAATTTTAACCCTTGTGGCTGTTTAGAACGAATATCATCAAAAAGATTATATTATTTTAATTTATAGAACAAATGTTTTTTAAATACGTTGTAGGATATATACTTTTTAATTATATGCAATTTGAGTTTTCTGTATTCTCTACCTGTCTGGCGTGATTTTCTCTAGCAAGCTTCATGTCATTTCATTTCTCAGCTCGGTTGTACAAATTTTAATTTTCACAATATAAGCTTTAACTAACGAGTTTTTCCATTCATTTGTGCGTATTGGGATCATTCAGTAATAGCTAATTTATTAAGTCTGTTTTTCGCGTCTAATCTCTTTGCAGGGTAAATAATCGGATGCAATTTTGCGTAAGAAGTACAAGATCCTTCGTCTTTTACATGAATAATTAATTACATATTTAGGTTTGATTTAGGGTCAATGATAGCTTTTGTACAAAGATTCGTAGACATGAAATTGATACATATGGAAAAGAAAACTATCTAATCAGACTCTTGTAGAGGCTCCAGTCCTATTAGCTGATGAGAGCCCCATAGATGCCAAGTCCGATCCAGTTTTAGTGTGCACATGGGAGTCTGATAAGTTAGTTTTCTCTTGAACTAAATTATCAGCGTCCTCTAATTTAAAATCAGCCTCCATGTTAATCAAAGTAACCTGTTATCGTTGTATCAGAAGTTAAAATCAAAATTGTAATGAGAAACCAGAAAGTTGCTGAGAGATAATAGAGAAAGTCAAACTGCGTCAGGCACACAGAACAGAAGACTCAAAAACTAAACAGTTCTTCGTTAGTTTCTTTTAACTTTGTAGAGGCCCTTTGGTCACTACCATAAGAGAGCCTCTGGGATGCCAGGCCCGGATAATCCATATATGCGGTATGATCGTCTAGTTTGGAACACTTAAGTTCCTCTGAACTATCTTTTAGACTACATTCCTTAAGTCCACTTGCTAACTGCTCTGTGTCCTCAATATTTGATAAACCAGCCATAATATTTGGATTAATTTTCTTGCAATTTATATATTATATTAATTAAGCTCACCGGGATGCGCTGACATCCACATATGACAGAAGGATACGTTGGTGACCTTGAAAACTAGTATACACGTCAATTACCAGAAGCAAATTTGATATCCCTGCCAGTAACCTGGAATAAGACGGATAGATGAATGTGGATTTCAACAATTTATTAGAAAAGATAACGCAGATGGAACAACGCAGTATTTTGCTTGTGAAATTCAGCAACTCAGATAAAACTCTCTTATAACCTTCAACAAGACAAATAAAAAACTTTGACAATATGACAAAAGAAACTTCCAAAGAATTACAATATTTTTTAAAAAAACTCAATATTTTTTTACGAAACCAGCGATAACATTAAATGTCAAAAAATAAAATTTGATTTATTTTTATATGAGGAGTTAATTGATGTCATATAATTTAATTAACATCCACATACACACTCATGTTTAAGATATTTTTCCATACATTATGTAGTCCTCATTCTTCGGTTTCTTGATGACTCTTCCAGAACGAGTTTCAACAAGTTGTGCTGGTACTTCACTAGGTTTGGTCTTGGTTTTAAACTTTACTTCTTTTCCACATTTGTTTGACTCTTCCGTTTTTCACACATTTTCGAGTCACATCTCGCCTCAGCTTCTGGAAACTTCGATGGACACTGCTCCTCAGTCACCTCCTCCGTCCATATCAACTGTGGAATGCTGCGATCCAGTGCTACACACACTTCTGTGCCATTTATTTCTATAAAAGCATTTTTATCGGTCATATGATTGACTTTAAATGGCTTCTTATTGAACGGAGTCAGAAAATTCTGTCTGTTCTCGTTAGTTATATATACATGAGATGCCAGCTTTAAATCTGAAGATACATAGCATTTAGATTTTGGACTTCTAGTTTTGGTTGGAGCTAAACGACTCATTTTATCTCTCAATGCTCCAACAAACTAATCTACTGAACTAGAAGCCCAATCGAGACAACTTGGAGCTTCTATTAAAATATCTCCAGGTAACCTCAATGGTTCTCCATAACAAGTTCTGCTATGGATGTTCCTAACTGAACTCTGTATCTGTTTCGCATTGCCAACAAGACTATGGGTAAATCATGTATCCAACTGGATCCACCGGTGCAGCGTAATGCAGCCTTCAGCTCCCTGTGCAGTCTCTAGACCATCCCATTAGCACTGAAATTATAAGCACATGTGTGTCTTACTTCTATCCCCATTGTATTCAATGATCTGATAAACAGTTCAGATATAAACTGACTACCACGATCAGTAGTTACCCTTACCGGTACACCATATCGCGACACCCAATTATGCAAGAACATAAGTAAGACCTCTTGAGCTGTCATGACCTTCAGGATTGCTACCTCAAACTGACGACTGAACCGATCGACCATCGTGAGTAAATACTTTTGGCCAGAAATCTCAGGCATTTCTACCATATCAATATGAACATGCATGAAACGACCCGCTGGTATACCAATCGTTTTAATTTCAGTTTTGGTATGACGCCAAACTTTACAAGTTTGACACCGGGCACATGTCCTTACCCAGGCTCTTATGTCTTTCAACATTTTAGGCCATGCATATCTATCAGTGACCATCCTGATAGTTGCCTTAATGGAAGGATGACTGAATTCATGCAGCTGTTGAAATACCTTATACCTTAATTCTAACGGTACATAAGGTCTGGGTTGGCTCCTGGAGATTTCACATAATAACCACTTATCTCCAATCTTCCTGTGTGTATATGTAGGATTCTTTACCAACACAGCTACTAAAGGATTGATACCATGTGTTTCCATCAATTGCTGAACAAAATCAATATAAGATACAACAGAACATACGAGTGACTCCAAACGAATCATATCTTCTTCTGATACGTCTGGTCTACTGAGAATATCTGCCAGCACATTCTCCTTTCCTGAGACGTGATTTATGGTAAAATCCAATTCTGCTAGTCGGGTTACTTGTGAATTCACCCACCGAGAATAATTTAGCCCATTTGGTTTCCCAAGGATACTTATCAACGGTTTATAAACAGTTAATATCGTGAACTGATGTCCACCTAGGTAGTGCTCAAAATGCAGCATTGCAGAATAAACTGCTAGTAACTCCTTTCCAAGCGTGTCATATCACTTCTCGCGATCTTAGAGTTTCCGTCAATAGAATCCAATCCGCTTGAATATACCATTATCCCGTTGATATAACACTGCCCCGATGGCTACCTTTGAAGCGTTTGTGACCAGCTTAAACGGCTTTATCCAATCGACAGGTGCTAATGTGGTTATTTGGTTTAACAGGTCTTTGGCCCTCTGAAATTTTTTCTTGTCGCCTTGGCTAAAATTAATAAGCCAGAACTTCTTGATCGTGCTCCGTTCACTAACTAAATGTCGAGTTAGCAACCCCAAAATTCCAGCTAAACTTTGTATGAAACGACAATAACAGCTAATCATTCCCAAAAATCTACGCAATTGACGTACAGTTCTGAGTTCAGGCACATCCTTGATTGCTTGCACATCACCTTCCAACGGTTTGATTCCATCCTTGGTAATGGTGTGTCCAAGAAATTTTAGAGTAAAGCAACCAATCTTGCTCTTTTCTGGCTTCACTACCAATCCATAATGTTTCAGCTTAGACAAAACGACGTCCAAGTTGTGGCAATAGCCACCTTTAAGACAAATAATGAGCAAAAGGTCTTATCTAGGGCAGACATTATTTCAACAGAAATTCCTCGCAGAAGCGCCCGGATAAGAAGTAAGCAGGCAGCACAATGAGAAAGGCAGACGTTGAGCTGATGTGAACATATATTAATTAATGTGTAAATTTGTTTTATTAAATAGATTCTTATTGTGCGTGCAAAATTCTATATATAATTGAGTAAAAATAAAGCATTTATGGCACAATTAAAAATGTATTCTGATGGGGTCGAAACGTTGATTCAGGCACTGGCGTCTCAAATGAAGAATTTAACGGACGAGGTAGGCTTAATTAAGGCTCGTCTAGACGATACGCTAATAATAAACACTGACGACATACAAATTCGTGGAACATCAAACATAGGTGGACACAACAATGGCGACCGCACCGAAGAGGAATCAGGAGTTAATATGCCAGCGTTTTCAGCCGAATCGACGAGTTATTTCAGACCGTCATCAGAGTTTAAGCCGATTTTGGCACCACTAGATGTGGAAAGGCCACAGTTGTGGTTCGAAAAATTTGAAGCATCAGTGCGAGCCCAATAATTTACATTGGAAGCACCTATTGTGCGTGTAGCTGTACAGGAATTAGTGGACCGGACAGTAGCTGTCCAATTGGATTTACCAGTTGACCTCACATATGAAGAATACAAAAGACGCTTGTTAGATCATTTCCGGGCCAGCCCTCAAGAAGTGTTCTCAAAATTATACAGCCTGACACCATTAAAGGGTGAGATGCCCATGGATACCATGGCACGTATCAAGCGGTGGTTCTCGAAGCTTACCGAGTCTTTACCAGGCTTGCAACCACATGAGGCCATCATGTTCATGCTGCTGGATCCTACTAGATACGGAGAAATATCCAGCAGCCCAGGAGGCCTTGAAGAGAGACTTCAGGCTCTTCAAAGCTCGGCCATAATGACAAATAAGATGGCAGCTGCATCTCCACGCATGGGTACAGTTACAACATCTGACAGGAGCGACATACCGTATTGGAATTCTTCGCGTCATAATAAGCAGTTCCGCGACAGAAGGCAACAGCCAGTGGCCTGGAAGCAAAGTCAGTATATAAGGACTCCAGCTCCGACGAATACGGCGTATAAGCGGCAACAAAACCCATGTACTGCCCCTCGAGAACGACCAGTGCAGTGGGGTAACAGGGTGAACAATCTCACAAATAATGGAGGGAGAGAACAAGGCACAAAAATTAATCCTTTGGTGGCTCCGACGGGTAGATCGAATGAAGACCAGCAGAACAAACAAAAAAGTGGTCCGAACCAGATGGCTTGTGAAGAAAAGGAAGTGTAGGAAACACTGCCAAATGTAAGAATTTTCA
>JAQBSW010003305.1:0-85596 GCA_029291075.1 Eudiplozoon nipponicum
ATTGCAGTCACGATTGTATTGGCCTGGTATGTCCAAAGAAATTCGTAGCTATTGTCAACAGTGCACTACATGCCAACGTTGTAAACCACAAAAACGAGAAAAGGTCACTCCGATTGCTTTCAATGCTACTGCACGGAACGAGTTTCTGCATATCGACCTGGTAGGTCCACTGCCAGTAGCTCGCGGTGGCGTGTCCTATGTGTTTTCCATGGTCGATAAGTTTACCCGATGGGTCGAGTTTGTACCACTGAAGAAGATCACAACAGAAAAGATTATAACGTGCTTAGAAGAGCGATGGCTCAGTCGATTCGGTACCCCACAAGTTATTGTCACCGATCAAGGCGCACAGTTTGAGTCGAAAGAATTTAATCAGTGGTGCAAAGACCTTGACATAAAGCATTCCCGCACAGCCACTTATCACCCGCAAACCAATGCGACAGCTGAGCGCGCACATAGGACGATGAAAGAGGTACTGCGATGCTGGTGCCACGAGAGCCCGGGAACGTGGAGAGACAAATTACATTTGGTCGAGCGGGCCATGCGCTTTACTGTCTCAACAGCTACAGGATTCGCTCCAACGACCATGGTCTATGGAGGACACATAAGACTTCCAGGTGAACCGGTAATCCAAGGATCCCATGAGCGCTGCACCATAGCGGATATTCAGGAACGACTAAAACAGTTAACTGAATATGTAGGCGCCACACAGCGACAAGGCTATGCAAGGCAACCGACACGCACTCGCCTAAAGGTCGGCGACTATGTAATGGTAGCGAAGGTCGAGCCCATGGCACTGCAGGCTGTCAATGATGGGCCGTATCGCGTGGAGAGGGTGGACGCAGAGCACAATACTGTTTTTGTTAGCCTGCCCGATGGACCACGAGCTGTGGCACTGGATCGTTTAAGCAGAGTGCGAAAGCCGATTCCTGAGGGGGGGAAGATGTGGCAATAGCCACCTTTAAGACAAATAATGAGCAAAAGGTCTTATCTAGGGCAGACATTATTTCAACAGAAATTCCTCGCAGAAGCGCCCGGATAAGAAGTAAGCAGGCAGCACAATGAGAAAAGCAGACGTTGAGCTGATGTGAACATATATTAATTTATGTGTAAATTTGTTTTATTAAATAGATTCTTGTTGTGCGTGCAAAATTCTATATATAATTGAGTAAAAATAAAGCATTTATGGCACAATTAAATATGTCTTCTGATGGGGTCGAAACGTTGATTCAGGCACTGGCGTCTCAAATGAAGAATTTAACGGACGAGTTAGGCATAATTAAGGATCGTCTAGACGACACGTTAATAATAAACACTAACGACAAACAAATTCGTGGAACATCAAACATAGGTGGACACAACACCAATTTAAACCAGTCTGAAGAACACACCAACAGTTTTCCAGAGTGATAGATTCCTTTGTGTTCGACATACCCTGTACTACAGATTGCATCTATGAAAACATTAAATGAGCAACTAAAGAAAAATAGTTGCGTACGCGGCTGCAAAAGATGTTCTCTGAAGCCGTAAGATTCCGATTAAATTTTAATCCTGAAAAAGTTCAGATACGTCGACAAGTGCAGTTTCTGGACCACTCAATTTCAGTAGATTGATGCATGCCTTTTGATTCGAGCGTAAAGCCTAACAAAGATTACTTGGTGTCCACTACAAGAAAACAATTGCGCCGGTTAATTGGAATGGTGAATTACTACATACCATAATTCGCGCGGATGGTAGTTTCTCAACAACTATTGTCGACGTCAACTAGTGACAAGATACCATTTCATTTGACGGAGGAGACTCATGAGGCGTTACTCCTACGCAAACAGAAACTAATTGACGCAACTATTTTAACTTCCCAATTGTGGCAGACGAGTCAGATCTTGGCCTAAAAACAGTATTACAAGCGGACGGACGTCCAACATAATATAAAATTCGCACACTCGCTAAGGCGAAGCAAAACTATACTGTCACTGAAATGAACTATTGGTTGTATAATGGGCACAACGAAAGCTTAGATAATTTGTCGTCAGTCGACATATGGACGTTTTTACAGATCATAAAGCACTAGTGCATTGGCGATCATTGGGTACAAAAAAGAAACCAGTACACGGAGCTATTGAAGAACTCGTTAAATACGATTAACGATTCATCATCGATTCAACCGTATCAAGAATGCGGCAGCCGATGCACCCAGCAGAATTTAGGCTTCTCGAGTATCGTCATTTATCAAGGTCTCCGAAGAACGGGGCAGTGATTTCACAAGCCATGAAATAGTCTGTCAGTTCATAAACCACATATCGGTTTCCGCACATTATAAATCGTTAATTCTGCAACACGACCGACTGGTGTGAAAAGACGGACAAGCAATGTAATGGTTTGGGCCGGAGTCTATATAAGCAGAATTTCTGGTCTGTTGGCATGAAACACTGAAACACCCCGGCGCTGGGCGCCACATCCAGACAATGTAGTCGCAATTGTATTGACCCGGCACGTTAAAGGAGATTCGTCACTGTCGTTAACAGTTGTGAGCCAAAAAAACGAAAGTCACTCCGATTGCTTTTAATGGCACTGCACGAAAAAATTTTGCTTATCGACATGGTGGGACCGCTGCCGATCGCTTGTGGCGGGATTGTCTACGCGTTTTCCATGGGCGATGAGTTCACCCGATGGGTCGATTTTGAACAACCAAGAAAATCACGAGAAAGAAGACTATAAAGTGCTTATAAGATTGCTAGCTGAATTGATTTGGTGCACCACAAGTTACAGTTACCGAAAAAGGTATACAGTCAGTATTTCTTGAATGATTGCACAGTGCGAGCGTCACTTTTAGAGTATCCACAATTTTCTTTCGTAGATAGTCGCTTTGCAATATCACTTTCGCAAAGATCCCATTGATCCCCATTTCCAAGAACGCATCGCGTTCGTCTTGGTAGTGGCTGCGTTCCGATTCGTCCCCTTCCTCCGAAGGCTTCAACATTGTTCATACTAACCACTGAAAATGAGATACAATCTAATCTTCATTGACTGGCAATATTTCGGACAAGAATTTCCCGTTCCAACATCAGACCTCTAATTACACACACAGTAAAAATTTTCACAGTAACAGATTTAAGCAAATGTGGTAACCACGTTCCGAAACAGATCTATCTATGTTAACTTGGACTCACTAATGGTTTTAAACAAAGAATTGGTCTTAGTAACTAAACTCTATATATGTGCATGCATGGAGATTATGAAAACCTACTATTTTCATTGCAAGATCACCTTAGCACTATCGGTCTTAAACTCAATCCAAATAAAACTGGCTTAATGAAACTTAGTTTCGACTCTATCCCACCTTTTCCAATCGCGAACTGTTCCTCAGATATTGAGATGATTGACTTGGTCATACACGTAGGCATCTAATTCTCTTAATCATTAAACTTATCTCTACAACTCAACTAAGTCACGTCAAAACTCTGTAAATGATCCCGTTCGATCTGTTTATATACAGCACACCCATACTCTGAGATTCCTACTCCCCAAACTATATGGCAATGAATTTTGTTCCTTTCACATCCGCAATACACTTTCGAGTCTATATAAATATCAATCGCTGCTTCACATGCTTCTCAGGAAGTTAAGTCGCATTTCGTGCTGACTCTATCCTAGGCGCTACACTAGTTACCAATGAACATCACTGATGGTCATCTCCATGACTACTGCTCACAATGGTTTGACGGTTTTCCCAAAATTGATTTACGAACGCCTTTTATTCAATTTGGTCTATTCCAACTGATCCTCAACAGAATTTGATGACGAGATTTTTCCGTTTCTGTCTCGTTTCTTCGTATTCGCTTTTAATCATAAGCCAATGGTACTCTCGTCATTCGTGAGTAATGCGAAAGTAACGCCTGCTGGATGCTCGCAACTGAAGTTTTTACACCCCACAGAGGGAATTGATAACCGGACTTTTCTCAAGATTTCATTCTATTCGATTTTATCGCAGCCATTACGAACTTCATTTGTCTACAAGAGACCCTTCCATGTAGCAGATAATGGTACTTTTCTTTCTTAACGTGTACCAATCCTGCCGTTATCATAATCAACAAACCATAGCTAGTCAATGTCTCACTCAATCATACGTAATCCTACCTAAAATTTCATCTTCATCTTTTAATTTATCGGATAAAATGGCATTTCTACCAAAAAAATTATTATTATTATTATTATTATTATTATTATTATATGCGCTTGCGTGTACCTAGAAGAATTTTTACTATTTTCGCTTAAGGTAACGTTTGAGAAAAATAAAATTAGTCTTTCCATAGCCTAAACTAAATGCAATCTTAAAATTTATTTCTTGATGTGATAGTTAGGATTTTCCGTTAAAATATTATTCGTGATAGAATTTAACCTAAAGATAGACCGAATAGTTCAGTTATTTGTCGATATGACCATTGCTTTTCAATTATATTTTAATCTTTTTACCATACAAATTATTTCAATCGCTATTAATCTGTCATTTTCGGAGAGTGTATCGAAATGTTAATCAAACAGATAGCATTTAACACTTAATTATGTAAAAAAGGATGATGGTTTACAAAACCCTTACCCAAGTCTTGATGCACAGGCCAACTTTTGTCATCTGTATAAACATAATTGTATTCTTCACGACGAATCACGCCCTACAAGCCTTCTATATATTCTTAATAAGTGATTATCTTATTTGGTCTCTTGTGTGGATATTAACTTGTTTAATTCATATATTTCTGCTTGTTTGACAATATTGCTTTTGTCTCAATTGAGACAACTGTCTCCGACAATACGGTTCCTAAAGGTAGCCTATAGCCAATCATCTTCTTTATGTGTAACATACCTAACGCTGTCATAGTTGAATATCTTTCATCTGACGCCACGAAGATCAGTCGAGTTAACTCGAAAGATTCTGTCCTAGGCCCGATTCTCTTTAGCATGTTGTTTCGGATACTATGTATGCAGATGATTTAGATATAGCTTTAAACTGCTCTTCATCTTCTGGCATTCACCACGTTTCTTTATTATATATTCTCTCCTCTATATACTCTAGTCTCACTATCATAAATTTCAAACTTAATCCATAAAAATACTGTTAGGAAGCTGAACCAGGACATTCTCGTAGTAGTGCAGTTTAACATACATTAATTTACAATGTATTAAAGAATAAACGAGTTCAGTTTTGTCTAAGCGTATAACTATTTTCAACAATAATGCTCGATAAATAGTGTATCCCCACAGAATTTCATGTCTTATTACAATCATGATTTATGAATTAAGTTAAACAGAAAAAAATGATTCATCTGAAGGCATACAAAATATATACATACTAACCACAAAAATGCAATAGAAGCATAACTAAATAGTTTGTAATGTAACTAGCTCTGGGTGGTCTACATTAATTCAAAAAATTTTTCTTAAGTAAACAAAATTCACACATGTCATCAAGAAGTTAAAAAACAAACCAAACAGAAATACGATGATGATTTAACCAGGCACTCAGCTGCCTAACTGCACTACTATACCTTTTGCTTCATAGGCAGGGTATGCTGAAGTGCGGTAATGTGCACCTAGATCTAGTCCGCGGCTAATGATTCCGCTTGACATTCTTAAGTAGCCATCCGCGTTTCCAGTTATTATTACATGAGGAAGTGATATTGAAATGAACATTTATAAAATTAAACGAACATTGGTTGCGAGGGCGGTGATAACAATTACTATAATCAAGTTTGCGATCTTGATATAAACACCTGGCCCATTAATTAATTATATATGTCAGTATAAACTAAGAATTGTATATTGTATAAAAGGCAATTCATTCAGTAGACCGGTTTCGTCCCTATTGGGAACTCATCACGTACTGGCCAGAATTTGCCGCGGACAGTGCTCGAACCTGGGCATGTCTACTCCAGAACCTGGTGCTCTAATCATTGAATCACACTGCCACACACTACACACAATTTTAAGCTATATACTAACCAGTGTAACTTGGCTAGTCTTTTTTCTTTGAGGTGGAGCTCACATGGAATCCATTTAGACCCATAGTTCAGACTAACCATCGTCAATCTGTTATTATTCACCAAAAACCACATTACATGGGGAAATGACATTTAAATGAACATTTATATAATTAAACGAAAATTGGTTGTGACGGCGATGGTAAGAATTACTATAATCAAGGTTTCGATCTGACCCATTAGTTTTTTAATTTGTTAGTATAAACTAATAATTATATAGTGCAGAAAAGGCAATTCATCCAGTAGACCTAATAAGGACAAAACCAGTCTATTGGATGAATTACCTTTTCTACGCTATAAAATTCTTAGTTTATACTAACAAATTAAATAATAAATGGGTCAGGTGTTTATATAAAGATCGCAATCTTGATTATAGTAATATATAGCCACTTATTTACAGGTAACGTAATCTGTAGAATCAGTGGCTAATGAATTGCTCGAAGTACTTTACATTTGTCTTACGTTAGCAAAAAATAGGTTCTTTGTTGACGAATTATTAACTTTCCGGTGGAGTATACAAATACCAACCACCTAATATGTGATGCATCTCTTGCTAATACAAGCATCAAAGTAGCGTATAGCAGAATGGATTATAAATTTCCAAGTATAAGAGATCTAAAAAAGAACGGGTAATAAGCTTCACAACTCTCGATTTGGCAACGAATTTAGGCCACACAACCTTCTCCAATTCACGTTTACATGTCAAAAACTTGACTTGATCGAACTAAAAACCCGACTACAGACTCCATTGTCTAACAAATGCCTTAGCAATATGCATAAAGGAGGAAGCGCGATTTTGTCCTTGAGAAGTAGAGAAATAACAATGGTTAAGGACACTAGCTAGATTAGTGGAGGAAGAACGGCTAACCAGAAACACATGTTGATCTCCAAAAAGAAAACATAGTTCTTAATTTAATCGCTACAGTGAATCCTGTCAAGAACTTCGGTGAATGTCGGAATGACTGAGACGAGTAGTAGATAATTAAAGGAAGAAATCGACGAAGTGCAGCTTTTCGGAATATATGAGATCGTCGACTTTCGTAACGACGATGTACTTTATTTGGAAATTAAATTGGAGCAGAAAATGAGATCTAATATAATAAAGGTATTCTCATTCTTACACACGATTATCACAAAATTACAAACTCGAATTCATGCCTACAAAAATGATCTGTCACATAAAATAAAATGAATAGTCTGATTTTGAGTTATAGAGCCGTAAAATGTAAACGACACACATAATTACTTTCAATTTTTGGAATATGCTGTAGCACTTACGTCATTATATAGCAATATATTTACATTTTGGTAACCAGCCGAAATCAGTTTCAATGTTGCTCATCGAGTACACAATTAAAGAATGAAAGTAGTTTTACAATATTTAGCTTGTATTCAAATAAAATATATTATTCTATATTTAAAAATCTAATCATACTGTGTCGTTACAATACGAGAGATTGGAAAATAAAATTGATGATAAAGTAACCCTATCTGACATTTAATCACCGAAAAGAAATCTATACTCACATAAGAAGAAGTAATTTTATTATAATAATAAAAGTAAAGTAACATGAATATAAGTAATTAATTTTCTTATCAACCATTAAAATTTTTAACGGAGCTTTGCAATAATATTATCATTAGATTAGCCTATGCAAGCTCTAACCAATAATAATAGTCCATTAAATATTTTAAAAATAACTGACCAATAAAATTCTCCCATAAGCCAACTAATCAGATAAAGGCATAGTAAGTATATAAACCAGGTAAAGAAGTTGCATGTTTGTCGTTCACTATGGCTCGTACTAAACAGACTGCTCGCAAAAGTACTGGTGGAAAGGCTCCTCGTAAGCAGTTGGCAACCAAGGCAGCTCGTAAGAGTGCGCCTGCCACTGGCGGCGTTAAGAAGCCGCATCGCTACCGTCCGGGAACCGTTGCCTTGCGAGAAATCCGACGATATCAGAAATCAACTGAGCTACTTATCCGTAAGCTGCCGTTCCAGAGGCTCGTTCGAGAGATTGCACAGGATTTCAAGACTGACCTTCGCTTCCAAAGCTCTGCTGTCTCCGCACTTCAAGAAGCCAGTGAAGCCTATTTGGTTGGTCTGTTTGAGGACACCAATCTGTGTGCGATTCATGCGAAGCGTGTGACAATCATGCCCAAGGATATCCAGCTCGCCCGTCGTATCAGAGGAGAGCGTGCATGAAAAAATTCTAACCATTTGTGAACGTAACCACGGCCCTATTCAGGGCCAATCTATTTAACGAACCACACTTGTACTTCATTAGGTTTGTCTTTATAACTAGCCTGGCGAATATAGTCTGCTTCCGGGCTAGGCTGCTGATGTGGACGCACCCTTTACCTCACTTTCTGAGGAGCCACCGGGTTCTGTAGTATGATAGATCTATGGTACTTTTGAATTGCATGCATTCTTTGAATTCATTTGTACGAGGTTATTGGCCGTTACCGATCTGTTGTCCATATTGTTCCCACGGTGCTTGGCTAGAATTTCCCGGCGTGCGGTTTGGCTGAAGCAGATCTGCAATTAGCATGCCACTGGTTCATTTGCATGATTCAGGCCTGCGTGTCCAGTTATTGCTATTTTTAACAACATTCGTTCATTGCGAACTGTAGTTGACTCATGTTTGTATCACGAGACACCGAGATCTATTTAACGAACCACATTACATTTGTGTGAGGCTATTGGCTGTCACCAATATGTTTTGTCGACATTCCCGGCGTGCGGTTTGCCTGAAGCATATCTGCAATTGGCATGCCATTGATTTGCATGATTCAGGCCCGCGCATCCAGTTATGCTAATTTTAACTGGATTGAGTTTCCGTGCAGCATTCGTACTTGAAAAGACTCTGGTCTTATCCTTCTTGAACTCGCCCTTTTTCCGTATACTTTGTCTGGGTATAGCCAACGCTCGTCTTGAGTTGACTCATTTTCATGAAGGTTTTAGTAGCATTCGCCTAAAGTAAATACCAATCGCGTCGTATTTAACCATTACAAGACTGAACACGTTTATTTACCGTTAAGCATGGCTAGACTTCTTATACTGGCGAGTTTCTTACTGCAACCGGGTTGGACGAGATAGTAGTCGTCGCCCAGAAAGGTGCACAGTTTGAGTCCTAACAATTTAATGAATGGTGCGAGGACATCCGTGTAGCTAATTGCCACCCGCAAACCACGTGGTAGTCGAGCGAGCGCATCGGACGATGAAAGAATTATTCGATGTTTGTATCACGAGACAATTCGATTTAAACTATCAAGAGCTTCGGCATTCGCTCTAGTGACTGGTCTACACAGCACCACATGAACCGCAAGCTCAGGATCTCATGAGCATTGCACCGTAGCATGTTATCAACAGCTAACTGAATATCATGGGGACGAACCTAAACAAGAAACCTGACGCACACTCGCCTAGGGGTCCGTATCGTGTGAAAAGTGAAGCTTTGATGTTTGATAATATGGCTTATTACGGAGTTAGTAGTTGGATGACACATTAATAATAAAACTGATAAAGGTGAGCCAAGCCGATTTAATTTTCCTGGTTAATTGCCTACTTTTAAAGTTCAATTATTAACATTAGTATTGTAATCGCTCTGTTTGACTAGTGTTGCACGTCTTGGAGGTAACACAAAGCGGTTTTCCTCATCCATTATAGAATTCTTTGTCTTTGATGTCACTGGCGTGCACACGTCAATTCTCATAAATATTAGTGTGTGGTAATATGGGCCACGAGGCTAGTTTACTACTAATTTCAACTCGTTTAATTTTTACAGTTGATACTGTTCTAATGCTGCTTGACTGTTTCATTCATTCAGTTTATATTGAGATAATACTAAGAGAATTGCCTCAAAAGATATAGAAATCTGAAGCTTCCATGCCACTGGCTCTTACGCGTTCATTTGCATAAATTGTTGAGTCTAGTGGTTTTGGCCTAAGAGTGTTGTAAATGTTAACTTTGAGTTAGCATCAAATAAAACAGCGTGCGTGTTCCTAGATCAGTCTAATTTTGGAAGAATCATGAGAATTTCATCCATACGCCCACCTTATTTAGTAGCGCATCGTCAAGGTTGTAGTCAATGCTAGGTCTCAATTTTCACGCTTTGTCATCTGAGATCATTAGTATTCAACTGCGGTTCTGTGTTTGTCTCGTCAAGTAAGCGGTTTTCTTCGGGTACTTTATCTAGGCGAACTACATTGATTTCCGTTTAAGTCAGGCTGAACTGTCCTTTATATTGACTGTAAATATCGGCTGCATAATTTCTATGCAGTCACGTATATCAACCCTCTATAGCTTTCGCTACATATATAAATATGTACTGAACTTCAATTGACCCTGTCTAGTCAAATGGTATCTCTTTTTTCCACCAGATTGAACTGTCGTGAAGTTGATGAAAGTACTTCTCTGCCTCAACTCCTCTCTCCCCTGTTGTTAAATTCTTTGATAGTCACTATTTCATTCACCTTTGATTTGTTATTTGAATGGTCATGCCTGTTGGCCTTTGTTGCCAAATAAGTGTACTGTTATTATTATTAATCTAATTTTTCCTTCCATACATATGCATTTCGGTTTGGTACTCGCTATTCGTTTGCCATCGTAATCTGGTGATGATTATGGAAGGTCGAAATGCGTCAGTGCGTGAGACTGGCGGTAGTTTTGCTGTTGTTCGACGACCGGTTAAATACAATGGGTTTTGTGTTTACTTCAGGGTCGTCAACTTAAATTGTTACCCACTCCCGCGCAATCATTAATTGTTTAATTGTATTGTCTCACGATTAAGTTTTAAAAAAAACGCAAGATTAGATTAATCAAAATTGCCAGATCTGCATTTTGACTAACACAGTTGTTTTTCTAGTAGCTTTCTTTATTTGTCGTCCAAGATAATGGGTATTAAACAGCTGCTTTTATGTATGTTTTGTCACATGCACATTTCCTAAGTTACCTCAGTACACGTTTCAATTAAGTGAGCTTTTGAATATGCTGTCCAAGATAATGGGTATTAAACAGCAGCTTTTATGTATGTTTTGTCACATGCGCATTTCCTAAGTTACCTCAGCACACGTTTCAATTAAGTGAGCTTTTGAATATGCTGTTTCAGCCAGATTGAACTAGCTTTGCTGGCTAGTTGCCAACTGTTGTCAGGCAGTTTGACTGGCGTTGTCCGGCGTGCAGCTTTTATTGAGATGGTACAAGTCGATGTACCTGAACCGTTATAGAAATCTAACTAACAAATCACTGTTGTTCACTCGCCTTTTCACAAATTTTAAAGCAGTCTTTTATTCCTACCAGTCTGGTATATTGTTTATTTTTATTGCCAGTTAGCATCACAGAACAAAGGATGTACGGTTTCCTTATGCAGTGTAATTTTGGAACGTACGCTGGCCTTTTTGTTATATGCACCTTAGTGATGCAACCAACCCTAGGCTTCAATTATCTTTGTCATCCGAGATTATTGGAACTCAATTCAAACGCACTTTTACTTGTTATCCCATTGCACGGTTAATATTTGCGAGCTATTGTATTTGCTGTTTGGTCCAGGATGAACTAGCTATGCTGGTTATTTGGCTACTGATAACGTTCAGTTGTTTCCATTTGATATTATCCACATGCTGTTAGTACGCCTATGTCCAGCGAGAAGTTTATATTGAGATAATACAACTGTTATAGAAATCTATAACTTTAACGTCAGTTGCATGTAGAGCTTAATTCGCATAAATTTTCGAGCTGTTGTTTAGGCTACGAGGCTAGTTTACTGTCAATGTTAACTGTGGTTAAACATCACGGCTCAAAGGATGTATGTTGTCCTAAAGAACTCTGGATTTGGAAGAATCGTGAAATGCTTTCGTCCGTACATCCGCATTTTTGCCCTTTGTACGTTTGAAGTTGTATCCATCACTAGGTTTCAAATGTCATGCGTTAGAATTTAAGATTCTTAGTATTTAACTGCAATTTTGGGTAGGATTTGGTCACGTACGCGCTTTTCCTCAGTTATCTCATTACACGTTTCATCTAGGCGGTCTTTTGTGTTTGCCATTTGAGCAAGGTCGAACTAGGTTTTCTGGCTAGACGTATACTGTTTTCGATGATATTTTACTGTTGCTATTGTGCTCATGAGTCTTGACAAGCGTTGTTCGGAATGCGGACTTTACTGCGAATTTACGTAGAGTCTTGCCAAATCTGTTAAAGAAACCTGAAGCTTTCCCGACTCTGGCCAGAACTCGTTAAATCGCATAAATTATCGTGTCGAAACATTTATGCCTAGGAGGTTCGTGAGTGGGTAATATTAACTGTGTGATAGAATCATATATTTAAGAATGTTAATTTATAAAATGCAGTCTAATTTTGGAAGAATCATGAAATGTTTTCGTCAGCAGGCACAAATTTTTTGCAGTGTGCACTTCCAGATTGTATCCAATGCTAGGCTTCAATTCAACATCAATTTTGTGTATATTGGGTAACGCGCGCTTTTCCTCAGCTATTTCATTACACCTCTGATCTCGGGAAGCTTTTGTGTTTGACGTTTGAGCCAGGCTAAAATATATTTTCTGGCTATTTTCCTACTGATACTGTTCAATACTTTACAGTTTATATTCTTCTCACACTTCTTGACTAGCGCTGGCCGGCGTAAAGTCTATACTGCTATGTTACAAAGCGGTTTGCCTCATATGTTATACAGATCTGTGGCGAGAACTCGTTTGTTTGCAAACGTTTTCGAGGCCTGTACACTGTTAATGATAAATCTGTGTTAGCATCACAACACAAACGATATACGTATCGCTATAATAGTCTAATTTTCGGAGAACTAGGAATAGTGCACATCCGTAGGCTCGCCTTTCGGCCGGGTGAACTTTCATTATGTAACCAATGTAAGGCTTAAATCGTGTTTCTTTGTTTTCTTTATTCATTGGTATTCAAACTCTGTTTGTATGTTGGTTCACGTATGCGCTTTCCCTTAATCTCGCTTCACATTTCATTTAGGCGAGCATTTTTATTTGCCATTTGAGCCGGGCTGAACTAGATTTTCGGATTAGTTGCGCACTGCTGTCGTCCGATTATTTACAATTCATATCATTCTAAAGCTGCTTAACTAGCTCTGCTCGGAATGCTGTTTAAACTGAGATTGTAATAAGCGGTATGCCTCAAATATTATAGAAATTTATAGCTGTCATTTCAATGGCGTGTACTCGTTTATTCGCATAAATTGTCAATGGGAGTCATTACAGCATACAAAGCCACTGCATTTTCATTTTTAACTGTGTTCAGACAGGTTGAACTAGCGTTGCTGTCTATTTGCCTGTTGCAATCGTGAAATTGATTACATTTGTTATAGTTCCAACGCTACTTTGTCTAGTTTGCCCGGTCTTCAGTTTATACTGCGATGCTACGAAGCGTTTTTCCTTAAATGTTATACAAATCTGCTGATTTCATGTCGCTGGTGTGTACTCGTCAATACGCAAAAATGTTCAAGCCTGGCAAATTGGGCCTACGGAGTTAGTGTTCTGTTAATGTTAACAACGTGTCAGCATCACAGCTCAAAGTAATTACGTTTCACTAAAGCAGACTCATTTTGGTGGAATCTTGAAAGGTTTTCGTTGATACGCCCGTCTTTTTGCCGTGTGCAATTTCCGGATGAATTCAATGTTATACTTAAATGTCTTGTTTGATCATCTTAGATTATTGGTACTAAACCGCCGTTTTATATTTTAATTGATTATGCTCTTTTCTCCAGTTCATTCTATATACGTTTCTTAAAGAAGAGCTTTTGTATTTGCTGTTGGAGCCAGGCCGAACTAGCTCTTCTGGCTAATTGCCTACTGCTGTCGAACAATTTTTACAAATAATATTTTTCTCAATCTGCATGACTAGCGTTGCCCGACGTGAAACTTCTACTGAGATTGTACGAAACGGTTTGCCTTAACTGTTATAAAAATAAGTAGCTTTAACGTCACAGGCATATACTGGTTAAAATTACCTGATCTGCGTTTTGACTAACGCAGCTTTCATTGTTCCAGTAATTTTCTTTTTTCATAATATTTTGATCTATATTACCGTAGATCTTCATCAGATGCATTTGACGAAACAAATGAAGCAAGAGTCAGGCTGAACTAGCTTTTCTGACTAGTTCTATACTGCTATCGTTAATTTGCTTATAGTTGTGACTTTTATCACGCTGCTTGACCCACTTTGCTGAACGTGCAGTTTATAATTAGATGGTAAAAAATGGTTGGCCTCAACGATTAAAGCAATCTGTAGCTTTCTTGTCACTGGCGTGTACTGGTTAATTGACATTAATTTTTTGAGCATTGTCATTTAGGCCTACGAGACTAATGCATTGTTAATGTTAATTCAGTGATAGCATTATCTCTCAAGTCAAACAAATTTAGTCTAATTTTGGAAGAAGCAGTAATTGTTTTCGTCCACATGCTAGAATTTTCCATGTGAACTTTCAGGACGTAGTTAACGCTAGGTTTCAATTGTCTCGTTTTTTCATCTGAGATTATTTGTATTCATTTGCAGTTTTGTGTATGTTGTGTCACCTTTCGCGCTGCATGACTAGCGTTTCGCGGCGCGCAGATTATGTGAAGGTACAAATTGGTTTCCCTCAAGTATTATAGAAATCTGTGGATTGTATGTCACTGGGCTGCAATGGTTAATTCGCGTAAATTGTCGAGCAAAGTCTTATTGCTTACGAGGCTATTGTACTGCGAATGTTTCTTGCGTGTTAGTACCACAACTCCAAGAATGCCTATATTCTTTTTGCCGTGAGTGATTTCAAGATGTAGCAAACACTATGTCTTAATTTTATTTCCTTGTCATCTGAGATTATTAGCATTCAAATGCAGTTTTGTGTTTGCTGGGTCACATATGCGCTTTTTCTCTGTCAATTTAATGCACGTTTAATCTAGGTGAGATTTTGTATTTGCCATTTAAGCTAGGCTGAAATATCTTTGCCGGATAGTTTCCTAACACTATTGCTCAATAGTAAAATTTGATATTATTATCACGTTGCTTGACTAGATTTGGCCTGCAAACAGTTTATACTAAGGTGATACAAAGCAGATTGCTTTATTTGTTATTGAAAACTGTAGCTTTTATGTCATTGGCGTATAATGAATAATCCGAATGAATTGTCGAGCTTAATCATACAAATCCATAACCAAAGCATATCTACCTGTGTTGTCTACAGACCCCCTAATATCTCACTCATCGACGACACTCGCGGGGCCCAACTTCTATCTACTTTTTTCTCTTTACACTCCGATCGGTACGTCGTTGTGGGTGATCTCAACCTCCCCATGGCTAACTGGCATAATCTAGCTTCGGAAAGTCACCCACTGCTTCGACTCTTCGCGGACAACCTGTTACACCAATTCGTGCATTTTCCTACCCGAGGGAACAACCAACTGGATTGTGTACTCTAATCTTGATCACTGTCAGGTATCCTTCCTCTTACCTCTCTTATCCTTCACCCCTCGAGAAGACACCCAATCGTTCAGGCGATTCACCAACTGGGAAGAGTTCCGCCGACTCTGTGACACTGTTAACTGGAGGGACCTCTTTCTCCCAAACAATCTCTCCTCGTGCTTTTCCGAAGTCCATAACATCCTATCCTCCCACTATAACTCCGCCACCTCTATTCAAAACGTACACTCGACGAATAAGTTGAACGCTCTGTTTAAGGCACGTGACAACCTCGCACGCAACTCTCGTCTACGCACATCGTCACTTGCCCGCGCCCTCGCTCTGAGACGCATCGATGGACACATTGAACAGGCTATCAACAAACAAGCGCTCCACATCGAAAGACGCATCTGCTATCATCAAACACCAATTGCTGCAAAAGCCCAAAACCTCGTATATTAACTTCTCTCAGTCAGACAACCCCTGCTTCGCCAATGATTATCTGACTCACCTTCTCGACTCCTTTTTCGCTCCCACTCCGCCTGTCGAGATGTTAGACAACGGATACACCGAGAACCTACGCTGGTTCTTAGTCTCTCCGAATTCCGTCGCCCATGCATTTAAAGACATTAAATCTAAACACCAATTTGATCAATACGGTGTCGCGGTCAGCATGATTGCCCTTCTAGGCTGGAACGTCTTCTCTCTGATTGCAGATGTTATTAATCATTGTCTCGAAACCACCTATCTTCCCCCGGACTTGCTCAATTCGACGATCTCTCCTATCCCTAAAAATGGCACTTCTTCGATCTCATCATTTAAAGATCTCCGCCCCATTACTATCGTCCCTTCTTTCACCAAAATCTTCGACAGGATCTTGTACAACCTAATCTACCCCTCCATTAAGTCTCATGTAAACTTCTATCTCCTCGATGATCAACATGGCTTTCTGAATGGCCGCTCCTCTTCCACCAACTTAGTTAGTGTTCTCGATCATTGCTACTCCTCCTTCTCTAAAGGGCTCCAGTGCATCCTCCTATTCCTGGATATTTCCAAGGCTTTTGACTCGCTGTCATTTTCAGCAATCGAATCCGCCTTACTGAGAAGCGGTATCTGCGGCAACGTACTCAATCTTATTAGTTACTATCTCCGAAACCGATATGCGACCGTAAAAGTTGGCAGTAGACACTCGAGGCCAGCCCATATCAGATACGGTGTTCCCCAGGGCTCCGTACTTGGTCCCATTCTCTTCAACCTTACGCTCGCGCACATACAGGTTGATGACAACCTTTTCAAACTGTCCAAATATGCGGATGACATGGTTATCGTATTCAGCAACTCCAAAACATCCAACCCCTACTTATCCCTTATATCGGAGCTCCTATCCTCGCTCCACTCGCAGCTCGGCAGAATCGGCCTCAAACTAAGTCCCACCAAAACTCGCATAATGAAACTCTCCTCTGATCCATTCTGCTCTATCCCGGTTGCCAACTACCCCCTTGATATAGAAATAATAGATTCGGCCAAACATCTTGGCATTCACTTTCTCAAAATCCCTAGACTTCTCCCTACACCTTACACACACTACCTCCAAACTCTTCAAATGGGCCCGTCTGATCTGTTTTAAGACTAACAATCCCACTCTCCAACTCACGTTATTCAAGGTCTACGTTCTGCCCCTCATTTCCTACGCCAGCGAATTCTACTGTCCTCTCACCCTCGCCTCCTCCTATACTATTGAACAGGTATCCTCCAGATTTCTAAAGCGAGTCTTCCCGAAATGCCAAAACTATAGGGAACGCCTTCTCCTGGCAAACCTTCTTCCGCTTTGGTTCACCCGTCACCTTCGAGTCATTTCTTTTATCCATAAGATCACAACTTGCTTACCACTCTCCAACTTTGCCCACCCAAGTCACCACTACGCCACACGTTCTAGTAACTCTTCTATCCAAGCTAACCATACCCCCACCATATTTAAAAAAATCTATCTCTTCTCCAAAGCCACTAATGTCTTCAACGCTCTTCCCACAGACATAAAGCTCCTACCCCAGCACGAATTCAAAAAGGCAGCCCATCAGTACTTCTTCAACAAACTTCTTTGTGATACGACCGATTGGAAACGAAACTGGTTCCTTCTCAATCCATAACATTTACTTCACCCCAGGCTATTCTCTTTACTAACTTCGGAGGGCGAAATCCCTCAGGCAGTCATCTAATCTTCCACTTTACCTCTCTGGTCTTAATCTTTTCTTCTCGACTCACTGATACCACTTCTCAGCCCATTCCTGACCCCATCATATCCACGTTGTGGATACTTTACTACGTTTTGCTCATCCAATTCTTTTCTTTCTTGTTTCAGCGGAAGACCGGAAACTCAACAGCCCTACCGATCCACCAACGGTTCGCTTCGGACATCGACTCCCCCTCGTCTTCCTTCAATCACAACCTCGTTCTACGGATGCCTGCGACCCCTGCAAGACTCGCTCGCTTCAATCCAGCAGATTCCATCCATGTCTATGCTATGCTCCATCAACTCAATCTCCACGACAATGGACTCCATCGGTCGACGTCTACCTCCGGTCCGCCATCTTTTGTTCGATCTCACATTCACCTAGAAGCTCTGACACTTCATGGACTATCTCCAATTGATCTTGTCTAGTCAAATGGAACTTCGTTTTTATTTATTTTTCACCACATTGAGCTATCTTGATGTTAATGATAACTTTTCCCTTCATCAACCCCTCCCCCTTGCTTTTAAATTCTTTGCTAGTCACAATTACATTCACCTCCACATATCCTACCCTTGATTTGTTATTTCAATGGTCGGGCCAGTTGGCCTTTGATGCCAAACTAATGTATTATTATTATTAAAAATTGCAGCCGAATATATGCAAGCAGAAGAAGCATGTTCGGGCATTGATGTTGAACTGGAGTTGATGCGCGCAATTCATTGTATTTTCTCTTACTTCACATTCTCTCCATGTTCACATTTATCTATTTTCTTGTGCCTTTCAAATTATATTCATTTGTAGATAATTCAGAAGAATGAGAGAATGAAACGTTTCTTGTATCTGATAAAATTTATTTTTCTTTTTGCACATGTAAAGGGTACTAGGAATAAGAAAAGAATAATAGGAATGATAGTATTTTTATTATTAATAATAATATGAATAAAATAAAGAATATAAATACGAGCAAGATTGGAATAATACTAAGATGGAAAACGAGAATGTGATATATAATAAGAATAAGGTTAACAAATAGCATAAGAAAACGAATACGAATAAAAATGATGATAAGAATAAGGAAAGGAATTAGCATGACGATAGTAAATAGATAAATATTGTAGTTGGAAGGACAATAAGAATATGAATTATAATTAAAATAAAAATAAGAAAAAGGCAAAGGTTGAGAATATGAATAAGAAGAATAATAGGAATAAGAGAAGAATACGAATACGAATATAGTAAAAACAGAAAAGAGACTGAAAATTTGCATAAGAATGGAATTAATAATCGAAATAATAATAATATTAACAAGAAATACATAAAACGAATAATAAACATATTACGAATAATAAAAACAAGAATAAAAAATATTATATAAAAGAAAAATGACAACAAGAATACGAAAATAATAAGAAATGAATACTAAGCAGAATAAAAGAATATAAATAAGACTAAGAATGCGAATAGGTTTGAAATTGAAAATATTATTAATAATGGGAGTAATATTAAGAATACTATTATGAAAAATAAACAAACTAGAATCAGATAAAGAATAGAAATAATAAAACTATAATTGCGTGCGACTGGCGGTAGTTTTGTTATGCTGTTCAACGCTTGTTTAAATGTTATGGTATTGGTGTTTACTTCAAGCTCGCAAACTTGATTTAAAGAATAAAAGTAATAGTAAGAATTAGAAACAGACAAACAAAACTATTAATAAAGAGAATGAAATTGATAAAAATAAGGAAATTTATAAGAATAAGAGAACTAAAAAGAATTCGAATTCTAATAGTATTAAAAGTGAAACTAAGAATGAGAATAAAAATAAAACAAGGAATAAACATGAAAGAATGGATACTAAATTAATAGGAATATTAATAAGGTTATGAAGAGGAATCAAAAATATAGAAGAATTAGAAAAGAAATAAAATTAAGAAACATAATGAAAAATAAGAGTAGTATATGAAATATGATAAGAATAAGAAATATAGCAAGATTACAAATAAGATGAAAAGTAAAGATACAAAAAATTAATAATTAGCATTGATTTCGTAATAACATAAGAAAAAAAATAATGTAAATAATAAGTACAATTATATGAATAATATTGAAAAATAAAATAAAAGGAGTATAAGACCATCTATAATCACAAGAAAAAGAATTAGATTATGAATAATAAAAGAAACAAAATTAAGAAAAGTAACAGGAGCAAGAATAAGAAAAAATAAAGATGAGAATATGATTTAGAATAAGAAAGAAAAAAGAAAGATCTAGAATAAGAATTAAAACTTGAATACGAGTATAATAAATAAGAATAAGATAATGATAAATATAGCATAAACAATGAGAATGAAAAAAATGAGATAAAGAAAAAAAATAATAAGAAGATGAAATTATCGGGAACGCCTACTCCTGGCAAATCTTCTACCGCTTTGGTTTACTCGTCACCTTCGAGTCATTTCTTTTATCCATAAGATCACAACTTGCTTACCACTCTCCAACTTTGCCCACCCAAGTCACCACTACGCCACACGTTCTAGTAACTCTTCTATCCAAGCTAACCATACCCCCACCATATTTAAAAAAATCTATCTCTTCTCCAAAGCCACTAATGTCTTGAACGCTCTTCCCACAGACATAAAGCTCCTACCCCAGCACGAATTTAAAAAGGCAGCCCATCAGTACTTCTTCAACAAACTTCTTTGTGATACGACCGATTGGAAACGAAACTGGTTCCTTCTCAATACATAAAATTTACTTCACCCCAGGCTATTCTCTTTACTAACTTCGGAGAGCGAAATCCCTCAGGCAGTCATCTAATCTTCCACTTTACCTCTCTGGTCTTAATCTTTTCTTCTCGACTCACTGATACCACTTCTCAGCCCATTCCTGACCCCATCATATCCACGTTGTGGATACTTTACTACGTTTTGCTCATCCAATTCTTTTCTTTCTTGTTTCAGCGGAAGACCGGAAACTCAACAGCCCTACCGATCCACCAACGGTTCGCTTCGGACATCGACTCCCCCTCGTCTTCCTTCAATCACAACCTCGTTCTACGGATGCCTGCGACCCCTGCAAGACTCGCTCGCTTCAATCCAGCAGATTCCATCCATGTCTATGCTATGCGTCCATCAACTCAATCTCCACGACAATGGACTCCATCGGTCGACGTCTGCCTCCGGTCCGCCATCATTTTCGATCTCACACTCTCACCTGTCCGCCCACCACCCCCGCTCTGACACTTCATGGACTATCTCCAATTGATCTTGTCTAGTCAAATGGAACTTCGTTTTTATTTATTTTTCATCACATTGAGCTATCTTGATGTTAATGATAACTTTTCCCTTCATCAACCCCTCCCCCCTGCTTTTAAATTCTTTGCTAGTCACAATTACATTCACCTCCACATATCCTACCCTTGATTTGTTATTTCAATGGTCGGGCCAGTTGGCCTTTGATGCCAAACTAATGTATTATTATTATTAAAAATTGCAGCCGAATATATGCAAGCAGAAGAAGCATGTTCGGGCATTGATGTTGAACTGGAGTTGATGCGCGCAATTCATTGTATTTTCTCTTACTTCACATTCTCTCCATGTTCACATTTATCTATTTTCTTGTGCCTTTCAAATTATATTCATTTGTAGATAATTCAGAAGAATGAGAGAATGAAACGTTTCTTGTATCTGATAAAATTTATTTTTCTTTTTGCACATGTAAAGGGTACTAGGAATAAGAAAAGAATAATAGGAATGATAGTATTTTTATTATTAATAATAATATGAATAAAATAAAGAATATAAATACGAGCAAGATTGGAATAATACTAAGATGGAAAACGAGAATGTGATATATAATAAGAATAAGGTTAACAAATAGCATAAGAAAACGAATACGAATAAAAATGATGATAAGAATAAGGAAAGGAATTAGCATGACGATAGTAAATAGATAAATATTGTAGTTGGAAGGACAATAAGAATATGAATTATAATTAAAATAAAAATAAGAAAAAGGCAAAGGTTGAGAATATGAATAAGAAGAATAATAGGAATAAGAGAAGAATACGAATACGAATATAGTAAAAACAGAAAAGAGACTGAAAATTTGCATAAGAATGGAATTAATAATCGAAATAATAATAATATTAACAAGAAATACATAAAACGAATAATAAACATATTACGAATAATAAAAACAAGAATAAAAAATATTATATAAAAGAAAAATGACAACAAGAATACGAAAATAATAAGAAATGAATACTAAGCAGAATAAAAGAATATAAATAAGACTAAGAATGCGAATAGGTTTGAAATTGAAAATATTATTAATAATGGGAGTAATATTAAGAATACTATTATGAAAAATAAACAAACTAGAATCAGATAAAGAATAGAAATAATAAAACTGTAAGTGCGTGCGACTGGCGGTAGTTTTGTTATGCTGTTCAACGCTTGTTTAAATGTAATGGTATTGGTGTTTACTTCAAGCTCGCAAACTTGATTTAAAGAATAAAAGTAATAGTAAGAATTAGAAACAGACAAACAAAACTATTAATAAAGAGAATGAAATTGATAAAAATAAGGAAATTTATAAGAATAAGAGAACTAAAAAGAATTCGAATTCTAATAGTATTAAAAGTGAAACTAAGAATGAGAATAAAAATAAAACAAGGAATAAACATGAAAGAATGGATACTAAATTAATAGGAATATTAATAAGGTTATGAAGAGGAATCAAAAATATAGAAGAATTAGAAAAGAAATAAAATTAAGAAACATAATGAAAAATAAGAGTAGTATATGAAATATGATAAGAATAAGAAATATAGCAAGATTACAAATAAGATGAAAAGTAAAGATACAAAAAATTAATAATTAGCATTGATTTCGTAATAACATAAGAAAAAAAATAATGTAAATAATAAGCACAATTATATGAATAATATTGAAAAATAGAATTAAAGGAGTATAAGACCATCTATAATCACAAGAAAAAGAATTAGATTATGAATAATAAAAGAAACAAAATTAAGAAAGCTAACAGGAGCAAGAATAAGAAAAAATAAAGATGAGAATATGATTTAGAATAAGAAAGAAAAAAGAAAGATCTAGAATAAGAATTAAAACTTGAATACGAGTATAATAAATAAGAATAAGATAATGATAAATATAGCATAAACAATGAGAATGAGAAAAATGAGGATAAAGAAAAAATAATAAGAAGATGAAATTATCGGGAACGCCTACTCCTGGCAAATCTTCTACTGCGTCTTTGGTTTACCAGTCACCTTCGAGTCATTTCTTTTATCCATAAGATCACAACTTGCTTACCACTCTTCAACTTTGCCCACCAAAGTCACCACTACGCCACACGTTCTAGTAACTCTTCTATCCAAGCTAACCATACCCCCATCATATTTAAAAAAATCTATCTCTTCTCCAAAGCCACTAATGTCTTGAACGCTCTTCCCACAGACATAAAGCTCCTACCCCAGCACGAATTTAAAAAGACAGCCCATCAGTACTTCTTCAACAAACTTCTTTATGATACGACCGATTTAAAACGAAACTGGTTCCGTCTCAATACATAAAATTTATTTCACCCCAGGCTATTCTCTTTACTAACTTCTGAGAGCGAAATCCCTCAGGCAGCCATCTAATCTTCCACTTTACCTCTCTGGTCTTAATATTTTATTCTCGACTCACTGATACCACTTCTCAGCCCATTCCTGACCCTATCATATCCACATTGTGGATCCTTTACTACGTTTTTTTCATCCAATTCTTTTCTTTCTTGTTTCAGCGGAAGACCGGAAACTCAACAGCCCTACCGATCCACCAACGTTTCGCTTCGGACATCGACTCCCCCTCGTCTTCCTTCAATCACAACCTCGATCTACGGATGCCTGCGACCCCTGCAAGACTCACTCGCTTCAATCTAGCAGATTCCATCCAGGTCTATGCTATGCGCCATCAACTCAATCTCCACGACAATGGACTCCATCGGTCGACGTCTGCCTCCGGTCCGCCATCATTTTCGATCTCACACTTGAACTCATCTGTCCGGACCCAACCTACCCCGCTTGGATACTCTGACACTTCATGGACTATCTCCAATTGATCTTGTCTAGTCAAATGGAACTTCGTTTTTATTTATTTTTCATCACATTGAGCTATCTTGATGTTAATGATAACTTTTCCCTTCATCAACGCCCCCCTGCTATTAAATTCTTTGCTAGTCACAATTACATTCACCTCCACATATCCTACCCTTGATTTGTTATTTCAATGGTCGGGCCAGTTGGTCTTTGATGCCAAATAAATGTATTATTATTATTATTAAATGGATGTGAAAAAGAATACGTGCAAGAATAAGAATCAAAGTAAGAGTAGAAATAGAAGTAAGTATAACAATAGGATTTAGAATGAGATGAATAGAAAAAAGAACGAGAAAAAGAATAAAAAATAATACGAATAGAAAATCTAAGAATAAATGGAATAGAAAATGTAGATGATGATAAACATAACATAACAGGAAATATTAAGGAATCCAGATTAATGTCTGTAAATACTGGCAGAAATAAGTTTTTTGATAAATGTATTCCATGGATTGCTAGTTCTTTTCCCATATATATATATATATATATATATATATATATATATATACATATATATATATATATATATATATATATATATATATATATATAATGTCCATTGCTCGAATATTACAGTATTTTTCTAATTAGGAAGAAAAAAATTAATTACAAAGTGGATAATGACCATTTAATTCGGAATACTAAACTTCATTTTATAATCTTTCATTTATATACATTCTGGATTTTCATTTGGTTATGTGGGTGGCAACAAATCTGATTCAGTTTTACTTCTATTTCATGTTTTGATTGATTGGTTAGTGTGTATGCCTTTGTGTCTGTGTGTATGTGCCTGTTTGCATGTAAGGGTCCTTCTGGCTGTATTGCAAAGTGATGTCTGAGGCCTGGTCATTCTTGTATTGATGACTTCATAGTTAACCACCTATTCGCATTGTTGGCTGTTACGTGTACGAATGTTATTTTTCCTATTGTTGTCCTTCGTTTCACCTTTTTGCGCAATTTTGTTTTATACACTTGTTAACAGCGCAGGTACGGATTGCAGTGTTAAATGCTCATACTGTTTCGAAATTTCTGTCACCGTATATGCAACTGTCGATTAGGTTATCGTTTTGATGAAACTTTTGAATATTTAGGCCACGAATAACAAAATTCAATAACAATTTACTAGTACCCAGGCAAGACCGAACACGCCCTCGACCAGACTCAACAAACGTTCGATCGGATTGGCAACAAACTGAAGAAAAAACAAATAAATGGTTATTAATGTGTTTTTTCTTCCTAATTAGAAATATACTGTTTAATATATATATTACCGAACGTGCTTTAATCCAGATGCATTTTGTTCGTCTATAGAACTTGGTATGTTGCTAACTCATTTTGTTATAGCATTTAGGTTTCATCTCAAACGCTACGTCAGAACAGAATACGTGTGAGGTTTCACCGACGTGTTGCGCAATTGCAGACATAAACTCACCTTTTTATTTAAGACAGACGTTTAAATTGCACTATTCTTTCATTCGAGTAACTAACCATCTGATCGATCAACCTACGTAATTTGATCGATTAAATAGTGGATTGTCGGCTGCATAGTCGACCAAATGGGAGGGCATCGACGTCTGCAAACTAAAATTATTTACGAGTATTGTTAAAAGTGGCAGCTATGATAAAATTAAGCATAGCGGAGAAAGGGTACCTGGCTGGTCGTAAAATTCAAGCATAACGTAATGTAGGCCATAACGCGACCAGAAATGCATCTATAAAGTGCTCGTATTTTATTTAAAAAATAAGCGAGCATAGCATGTTTCGATAGAATATCAAAAAGACTGTTGTGATTTAACGAGACAAAAGTGATAATGAAGTCTAGAACGGCGGCTACCGTCGGATGGCGCACAAATTGCCGCTAGTCAATCACTTGCCGCAAGGTAACGATATGGCCTTGCAAACAGCATCATCCAGATCGGAATCCGGCTTCATATTCTCTACCATGTGATTTACACGAAGCGTTATGACAGCGTAAAATAATTAAAGCAAATAATCTAACCATGACTGGATTCCAGCTTATACTGCGATCGTTAACTTTCGAAATACAATTGCTTTTTAAACGACAATATTGTTCGACATGACTCTAGTAACCGGCGTATTATTCTCACTCCAAATTTTAAACGTCAATGCTCTACAAATAATAACACCACCATTCGCATAATAAGGTAGGCAGCGAACCAGCGGGACCTCTAGTTTAGGACATAAGAAAGCATTCCTTATTTGTAACTCAGACGAAAATTCGTGATTAAGTTTTACATTGTTGAAACAGCCATACTTTTGTGGATTAAGACCTATTTAGGCTCTGATGTAAATGTTTAATTCAAGTGTTCAGACTATCGATTAAATTTGAAAATTTAATCGGTACAAAGATTATTATTACGACAAATTATACTTTCGCTAATATTTAATTTCTTCAGATCTGCTGCGCAAATAAGCTGAGACAACATCAGTTGTCACATAATGAATTTGCTTCTTCTAGCTCGTCAACCATTCTTGTCTAAAAGGATTCATGATCAGCTTTCAAACTGTGCTTAAGTTGGCGTCAAATGAATCTACCAAACATTATTATAAGTCGAGCTAGCACAAGTTTGGCGATTAGTGTGTACAAAGTATTCAGACACAATGACAAATCCTAAGGGTAGGGACAAGGTTACATATTTAAATATCGACAACGTGCATGAAGAAATATATCTTCGTTTACAGTATGTTCGCAATTTTCCTGTCAAATCCAGTCCATTTTCTCTTTAGAAAACCTTCGTATTTATATTGAGAGCACAGCTTTGATAATTTACTAACATTTGTTTGAGGTTCACTCTTACTTAGCTATCGGGCAAATGTAATAGTATATCTACAACAAATGACTATGATCTATTCCACATACGCGTTAAACAACTATTATCAAATCTGGATAGAAATGTGTCATGCTTCATTATCTATCGGAGTCGACAACAATCCGAGAAATGTAGAAGGTCATGTTGTGCTACTCAAGTAAACTTTGTTCGCAGTTGTCCAACTGTCGTTTACCATTGTCTTTGCGCATTGAGATTAAAGAGCATATATCACTCGAATAAAATTCTGCGTCACTTAAAAGCCCAATTTGAGTATTCACGTTAACCATTATCAAAACTATATCATAATGATGAGTCGCCAGTAAGCACGAAACGAATGTGAATGAGATTATACTTTCCGTTCATGCTGTCTTTGGTTTATTATTCTGGTCACAACTGAACTAATTTGTTACTAAGTTCGCAACACCTATTACAAACTTGCATATATATTAGTACTCCGTAACAAACAGTATTTAACTATATTTGAGCTTTTCGATCTAATGAGTTAATAAATTAAATCGGAGAAGAGTTTACTTGCTTTCGGCCGTGCGGCAATCGGTAGGGCCATATACAAATACCACGAAACTGCAACGTTGATTAAGGCTTTTGACATAGGTTTCAGTGTAATTCTTCAAGTGTGGCACAAAATGTTGGTTGTTTACAGGGATACATTTATTTAGTCAGGCGTCAACTTCAAAGCTAAGGGAAACACCTACTTCTTGTTGCACGGTTAAAGATAATTCAGTTGTACTAGAAAGCTGAACTCGACAACGAGTAAACAAGGATTGTGCACAGTGTTTCGAAATACTCGTAAAATACAGAGATCTAGTATCCAATACGCAAAATTTATCAAATTCTAATGGAATGAACGCTTTAATTAAATTCACAGTACCCTTTCCGTGTGCAAAAATGAGAAATTTCATCAGATGTAAGAATCGTTTCTATCTCATTGTCTCGTCAAGTATCAACAAATGAATAGAAATACGCATTGAAAGGCAAAAAAGAAAGTATAAACGGAGAGAGAGTGAAATAATTCAAAAACTAATCGTTTGAATACATGATACGCAGTCCAATCTGCATTCCTGAAAATCCATTTTCTGCTTGCGTAAACATTGCTGAGATCCACCAGGTAATGTGAACTACTTTTAGCAACAAATATAAAATCAAATCCTGCACTATTCTAAAACATCACTCTGATACATCCAACGTAAGCTCTATTTTTCAGAGTGATGGAATAGTTGTCAAATCCTCATTTTTATCTGTTAAGCAAGAATCACCCAAATAAATTAATATATGGTCTGACACGATATTAAACTTATTGAAAGCACTACGACTACTATAATCAAGGTTGCGAACTTGATATAAACAGGCTACCCATTAAGTTCTTACATTTAGTCAGTATAAACTAAGAATTGTATAGTGTAGAAAAGGCAATACATCCAGTAGACCGGTTTCGTCCTTATTTAGAAAACAAGTTCGTTCATAAAAATAGAAATAGAACAATAGAACTTATCACTAACACAGGTTTGTTTCTGAGTTTTATGGTTTTCCCATTTTTATTCATCGTGGGGTTTAGAGGTTAATGATATCGATTGAATGGCCGATTTGGAGCTATTCGGTAAGCAGAATAGTTATGCCGGGTTTTCTTCTCTTCTGAAGTACATTTCCTCCGCATGCTGTCAGTTAAACCATCTGAGCCAATACCTCTGAAACTCAGATGTTCTTGAATCAAAGTAATCGTGAAACATTCATCATAATGTAAATAGCTCTTCATTAACATACTTCGCATGATAAATTATCATTGGATAACGAAAATGAAACTTATTCTGGTAAATCTGTAATAATAATAATAATAACGTACAGAACGCTAGTTATAACTTTTTGATCAATATCTCTAATTTCGCCTAAAATTTTACTTAAATACTAGCATAAAATTATTTGGCACAAATTAGTATCAAAAATAAGTACTTCGTCTTGCTAAACGACCATAATGAACAAATATATATTTCACTAATTGACTTCAAATTAATAATAATGACTATTTTGAATTTAATAATCGTCACTTGTTATTTACAATACAATTAGATTTCACCTGTGAAGCTAATACTCCTTCGTAAGTTGGCCGGCTTCGTTTCTCGTACAGTTCTAGATATATGTACCTTGCAAAACTTCAGTAATACATCAGATCAAGTGATTTAACCCTCGTCCGCCAAATCCATTGCATCTCCAAGAATTCAGAAATGACATTTTCTAGAAATTTCAAGTTAACAGAATAAGTTTGGTAAAAAATATTTATTGTTTACAAGGAATGTATCGGAAAGCTATTTTTCCAGAAAAGCTTACATGAATACAAAACGTTGTGCAACAATTCCAGCCTCGATAATCATAAATGCAGCTGAAACTTTGATGAAAAAACCCAAAGTGCTAAAATTTGGGTTTATGATGAATAAAATGTCTACGAGAAAAGCACTGAACGGTGTGCAAAATATAAAACAATTTTGAAGGACGGATATGAACCAGTAAGAAATGAAAGACAAAGATTTAAGTCACAGTTCCGCAAGGATCAACAATCCGTGTTCGAATTGCTGAACAAGTTGACATAGCACAATCCTCATTAAATTGATTGAAATTTTATTTCCAACCAAAAAGTAACAGCCATTAAAGCAGTTAAGAAAAGCTTATGAAGTCATTGGTGGAACTGATGCGATGCCTTCACCTGATCGCGTGCATTTTCTATTCACGGATGCGCTGTTTACCGGAATTGAATTGACGCCCGGTTCCAGCTGTTGTAATTGCTTAATATTCCCGGTATCGATCAGCCACTGGCGAAAACTTCGTTCGATTAGATCACTTAACATGTTGGCCTGTTCCAACTTCAAATGAGCGTTCTGAAGCATAAAATAATACAAATTAAATTTGTATATTCAATTATTTGACTTTTCAGTCAATGGAAATTAATGTAAACAGAAAAAAAATTAGCATTTTTTAAAAATTTAAGCAAACGAAATTATTCTTTATTTCTATAAAATTTCATTTCATACATGTTAACTACCAGCGAAAATTGGCCTCTTACCTGAGTTTAAACATGCTTTACCAAAAGTGACTTTCTAGCATAGCGAAGAAGTAGTGTATACAAACAGATGCTACCTTCTGCTGACAGAACTACTAATGTTGATATAATTACAAAACCCGTTACAGTAAATAATGTGCAATGGCAATTCATCCAGTAAACTGGTTTCAACCTTTTAGGGAACTCTTCAAGTACTGTCCAGAACTTTTTGTGAGAGTGACTCAATTACTAAGTAGCGCTACGTTAGTATATGTTGATGATTAATTTCCACATAAACATGGAATATATAGTTAGGTGCGGGCTGTAAATAACAACTAAGTCACTCAGTCCTAGTGAGAATCTCACGATTAAAAAAAACATTGATTGCGCGAATGGTGATAACAATTGTTTAAATAAAGTTTGCGAACTTGAAGTAAGCACCAATCCCATTTTATTTAAATAGTCGTCAAACAACATAGTAAAACTACCGTCAGTCGCAATCACTGACGCGTTTCGAACTTCCATGATCATCATCAGAATACGACGGCAAACTGACTAGCGAGGATCAAATTGAATTGTATATATATGGAAAACAAAATAAGATATGCGGCTGACACCTATAGTAGTCTCGCATGCATTGTAATCAACTGGAAATGTCGGCTGCACAATTTCTATGCTGTCACGAACATTAACTGTGCCGCTTTCGCAACAGATATATATATATATATATATATATATAATGACAATACAATTTTGAAAAAACATTGATTGCGCGGGTGGTGATAACAATACTTTATTTCAAATAGGATCAGAAGTCACCATGAACGGAAGGTATAATCTCATGCACACATTCTTTTTATTTAGGAACTGGTATTACGTCATATGCTCAACTAGGTGGCTGAATCTCCTATACGAATGCACGCATGTGATTAAATATTTCATTCATGCTGTCTTTCGCTTAACATTACGGTCATATTTGAACTAATTTGTTACTAGGTGTCATGATTACTGCGAAATTCGATAACTGATATCGATCAAGGCCACAGTATGAATTTTCTGGAGCAACATTTGTTCAGAAATAGTTTTATTTCTCAATTTTGGTGAACTTTAGCACACACTAAAATTCATCGTACTGGTACCATGTACCGATTCGGCAATCATAGTGTTTGAAATATTAACCTTTTCGGTACCATACTGTTGGTATCGGGTACGGACACAATAGCCCTAGTGTCGGTAATCCTTACAGACTACGTATATACATTTTGCACACTAGGTTGGCTTTGAAGCCGCATTGTCGAAGACTTTGTATGAAGTTAGCTTCACTACTGCGGGTTTACATATTCGCATAGGAGATTTTATCGTTTTGTTTTCCGACAATCATCACCGAAATATATAGTTAGAACAGGGCGTATTTTCGGCTCCTTCAGATGAGTCGCCAGTAAGCACGAAACAAATGTGCACGAGATTATACTTTCCATACATGTTGTCTTTGATTTTTCCTTTTGATGATATTTGAACTAATTTTCTACTAGGTGCGAAAAACCTACTACATAATTGCCCATATATTAGTTCTCCGTAACAAACAGTATCTAACCTTAGTCATTTGTTGCCACCGCTTATACCGCCTAGATCGGAACCACAATTCCTTAATGTACGTTTCTGGCAATGGAATCAACAAGGTCTTTTTTGCACATTGGTAATAAGCGTGCAATTTTGCCGATTGATGCTCAATTCTGTCTAATTTCGACTCATGCACATCAATTTTTTCCCGGTCAATGTCGTCAAAATCGCCATAATCTTCTGCGTCGAGTGGAATTACTGAATTTGATCTGGATGCAGTGGTTAACTCGAAAGGTAACCTATCATTTTTTGTGGGATTTGTGATTAAATGACGAGTTAGGTCTTGTTTCATTGTGCTCAGTTGACTATCACCATCTGAATGACTTTCAGCTTGATAGATAAATGCCGGGTCTTGTAAAACATCAACAATTGCTTCATTCTCACTGTAATTGTCGCAAAGGGATGCAGAACTAATTGACAAGTGGATTTTATCCGAGGCCAAAGACTCATCGTCTGTAGTATCATTCATTAGCGCGATTGGAATGTTAAACAGAAAGAAATGCTCAGGACGCATAAGTTCCCAACATCGAGATGTCAAAGTAGATATTGTAGTCATTCCACCAGCAGCTAGAAACATTATAGTGAAAGAACTTAAGTAAATATCACGGAATATGTTAGAAACAGTTGATTATTTATTACTTTAATATATATTCATTTTAAAGACATAAATAAAGAAATTAAGCATTTTAAAGATAAAACGTAAGTTTATTACACATACGATTTTAGATATTAATGCGATATTTCCAATAAATCTGGTGGTTACTTATTACAAATACTAACACATTTAACAGCGAGAAAAAAGAATATGGAAGATCAAATCTTACTTTAAAAGAAAAAACTACCAAAAAAATTATTTCTAACACTAAAATTTTAAATATTACAGACAATTTAGTCTAATTTACTTTTATTATACAAAAACTAACTAGCATTTTGAATTATTATTCATTGTCCTATTTTACACGATCAGACGAAAGCTATGTGGAATTTACATAGTGAGAAAAGTTACACAGTAACAGTTCGGCCGAATTAAATGTAGGAATAGTATTTATACAGAAAATTTTAATTAAAAAAATATCTCGGTATCTACATTGCTTGCATAAAAGTGACGAGGATCGCATTGAATTACTCAAAATGTATATACTTTGCGCCTTGTAAACCAAAAACTCGACTTTTAATTCCATCGAATGAGAATAACTCAGTCAGATAAATTTGTCTTTATGTCTTTATCGAGGTCAATGTAACGTGTAAAGCAGCTGAAATCGGTAGAGGTGACCAGCTTGGTAAACTCGATTGCGCTGAAGTGGCAGTTATTTCGCATCACAGTCATTAACTTTGCTCAGAATGTGCCAGTTTGCCAGGGTCGTATCGCTTATATTTACCAAAATCGAAATAGTTGTTTGAACTGCAGCCTGCAGCTAGTTACCAAAGAACATTTCTTTCCTGGATTTCTGGTCACACCAGATGAAACGATTTTTGTGGAGATAACCAGACGTTTCAGTCTTACTAGAACTACCATAGCAATGGTCTTATATTGTAATACGCAATAAATTTAAACTCTCAAATGAAACCCTTTGTAATACGATTCATACAGCTAAACCATGGAGGAAGATACGATACAGATATCCAAACACGTACAAAGTTCTGAAACGATGGTTTCGAATGACCTGGCTTCAGTCACTAACAGTAAAGCATTAGGAGTCATTATCATCATCATCATCATCACCATGTACAGCTATAGAAACGTCATTAGAAACAAATGTTACACTGCCATATAATAATTAGAAAAATAAGGTTATAATAATGACAAGACTAATATTTTAGGTAAACTTATTAAAAGAAAATGATTTATGAGAAGATCTAATCAATATGAGTACATGCAATTATATAACACAAAAGTGAGGCAAACTAAGCCTATACATAACACCATTATGGCCAAGTCAGCTATAAGGCAAGGCAACATTAGCAATACAGCTGCTTTATGCTTTTCACTGTATTACGTCATAAACATTTGGAAGTGTAACATTTAGTGTTGAATGTGTAATGACCAAATGAGCAAGACTGGCAAACGCAAAAGGCAGATTTCAGCTGCTTACGGAAAATTTTGGCCACTGGAATCTAGGCGGATAATGTTCATCAGCCTTGGTTGCAAGATTATATAAAAGAAGGAAAACTGAGTAAATCCATCCACGCTAGGAATGAGCGACCTAGTGTTCCTTTACGGTCGACATGCAACCATTATGACCAGTGATCAGAAATAAACTTCATGAGTCGATCTTTCCTGTCCAGCCGCCATTTTATGAGCACTAATCGTTGCATTTATTATTTTTTATTGCATTGTCTGCAACATCTTCTACCCGCCAGGTAAACGAACCAACTTCAATTAACGACTGTAACCACGAAATATTTATAGAAGCGCACTCATAGCCGAACACTGTTGCTCACAATGTAACTTGCTTATTTACATTGCATCGTTAACGCACTGAACGATATTAACCAATTGTAAAAATGTGCGATAGTTTACTAGCAAATAGTGCCTAATATAAAGACATAAGTACTTTTTTTTCCAAACCAAACCACGCACAAAACATAAAGATCCGTTGATTTGCTATTTTTTACAAAGGAAAACACAACTATTTATCTTTTTATAAGCTTTACTTAGCTATTCGTAAATATGGCACCAATATAATTATTCCTGTTGCGAGCAGATATTTAGAGCTTAAATTCATCAACGGTATCATGTACGAACTTATTAACTGTGTACATAATTATAAAGGTAGAAAATACAAATGAAACTATTTAAGGTATAATTTAGCCACCTGACATCCCAGGATCATAGAATTTCGGTTGTCTCCCTGACAAACTGCCTCCTCCTGAATCTAAACTCATCACATATGGCTGATCCCAATAGTTTACATCGGTACAGAGTCCAGCGGCATTCATATGCTCAGCTAAACTGGCGTATACTGTATGATATGGCGCCAGTATAATATCCTCATTGTTCAATAAGCTACCGACACCTGGTCCAATCGATGAACCAAGTGAGGCAACTGCTGTCGGGCTAGCGCCAGGGGCTTCGTTGAGAGAATTGGCTAACAACAATGCACTGGTGGATGGTGGCTGTAAAAGCAGTGGACGTGTGGGGGTAACTAAGTGCAAGGTGCATCGTCTACAACCAGTAAGAACGACACGTCGACACGCAGCCACTATCAGACAATCCTCACAATAGTTTAAACTGAGTGTACATGATACAGCTCCCAACAAAATCGTCAGCTTGCGACATTTATCTAAAACAACAGAGCTGTAATCAGAAAAATTAAAAGTTCGAAATTAACGTATTATTATGCCATAACGTGAAACTTTAGATAATATTATAAAGATTAATTTATAAATAAATTAGTGTAGTATACTGTTAAAGGATGAAACAAACAATAGAAATTGATTTGTACTTGTAAACACATTTACAGTGCCAAATATAAATGAAGATATTTAAATAGCAATAAATTACTCGGCTTAATTATGTAAACACAAAATTCACAAAAGATATGTCATTCTCCATTAGATAAAACATCAGAAGAGACCGACACGATATAACTGAATAGACCAGACCTTACCACTAGATAACTGTAGGACTCAAATTAGAAGTAAATTGGGTTTATAGCGATAAGAATCTGACTTGGGTAGTTTTTAGCGACCCCAATCGCCTTCTAATTTATGGTCGTACAGACAAGCAAAATCCACAGGAACATTAAAATTAAAACGTATTCCTGATATGACCCTATCCATTTATAACCGTCGAGACTGGCGTAAAGTTGCTTGTATAATATGAGAGGATCCGCTGTTTGACCAGTACGAAATATCTTTGGCTTCTAGGCATCATATCCTTAAGGCTGGATCAGCAGCAATATAGACAAATTAAACAAAAAAATGAAGAATAATTTTTAAATTTTTATAAATTAGAATAACAGAGCAATGACTAGGAATTGTCTTCTACAATAAATGTTCTATAAAAGCAGTGCTAATTAATTACATAATTTCCAGCGTGAAAAAATAAAAGAGCAACATATCTAATCTGGCAGAGTGGATAAACGAAAATAAATTATTCTGGATGGCCATTAAATTAGGGCCGCCGTAGGCCGTGCTTGGATGCATGATTTCCAGGAATGAGAAGAAACCGATTGGAAACGTCAAAATACGCACGGTGGACTTTTAACAGCTTTTCCGTCTCCGTGTACCACCCGAGTTAAAGAAGTACTTATCAGTATGTTCGCTTCGGGCTTAGTTCACGAGAAAACGCGGTTATTTAACCAGCCCCGATGCAATAATTATCCAGCTAGGTATGGTGTTGCGTTTATGAATCTCAGAGTTACAGCAAGAACTTTACTTAATTGGAAGGCTACAAAATCGTTTGGCCTATGCTTAGGTTACACTGATAACATAAAAATAATAAAAATCCTGCCTTTAAAATTCAATTTCATTATATATATATATATATATATATATATATATATATATCCAATGCCTTTGAATATTACAAAGCATATATTTAGAAAACGTAAACATGATACTTATGAGTATGTTTAATGCGAATATTGTCCATATTATTCCGGAAATAATTAAGAACACAAATCATAAATTTTAATTTATATCCATGCTGATCCTTTATTTGAGTTAGTTTAATTTATATTTATTTAAGACATTATTACGATTGCCTGTATATTATTTTGTGTTGATCTGCGTATGTACGAGTTTTTTGTGCTTATGGTTCATAATTAGTTAATAAATGATGTTCTAGATTTGGTTATTATTATATCTATGAATTAAGTTTTGACCGATATTTACCTTCGTCAGCACGAATGCTTCTTCTTTTGTATAACGTCTTCTGAGTCACATTGTTTATGAGTTTCGTTTTGTCCTTCTGGCTATAGCACAGAGTTTACAGATTACAGTTTCAATCGCTTAACTTGTGAAACTCCGATTGCTGTTATTGAGGGTAAAGCCATTTACGCAGTTGTGATTAGTTCATTTTGTAGCAAGTCCAATCAAATGCTTGCCCATGCGGATCCAAAGGAAGGTCAGGTTTTCCTAATACTGAAATACTGCTGCTGGTTTGTGTGATTCATGACCAGTCATGTAAAACATCGTGTTCATTTGACTTGCGAAAGTTTATATCAAATAACCATGGAGCTGTCACAAATATGTGCAATTAAAACTGAAAATCAAACTTAAATTACTCCAATTAAACAAATAAAAATCAAGCATGGATATAAATTAAAATGGTGATTCCCGTTGTCAATTATTCTCTTAATAAACTGGCAATAATTCACATAAAATATTCTCAATTAATTAATGTGCTTTATTTTCTTCATATATAAACTCGTTTCATTCTTGGAATAACCCTTATTTGTGCTTAATATACATCAAAATGATAAAGCTTTGAAATGTAATTATGTATGCATTAGCACCATCATTTTGTCCAACATAAATTGAAAAATTATACAGCGGAGCGGGGCTTAGTTTGGCCCAAGTTGAAAAACTTTAAACCACTAATAGTAACTCACCGAAGTGGAGACAAAAGATAGATGAAACTGCAATAGGCCCGGTGAATTTTTACGGTGGCATCACGAAGATTCTTGGGTCCCTTAAAGATTCAAAGCACATCGTTTTATTTTTGGAAATTTTAAAATAAGCTTAAATATTATAAAATTGAAGATACAACGATAGAGCAAAATAAATGACCATATATGTGTGACCTGAATCATTACAGAATCTTTGCATCAGCCAATTAGACTACAGACGGCTTATTTTGATATACTGTGAAGCCATCAGATCGTAGTTATGCGCAGCATACAATATAGGCTAGCTAAAGGGCCAATAGAGCATTAAAAAGTCGGTTTTATGTGTATTGATTGAATAAAATATAATGGAATAATCTTCCTTGTGAACAGCTAACATAAATGCATTTAGCTTTTAAGCATAGAGTCACAAGATATTTCAATGATTAAACGAATTCGGCACGCGTAGCCATAGAAATTTCCGGCCTGACGACCGGGACGCACAAGCTAGTCATAAAATCAATGTCAGAAATCTTAAGCAACGTGGCCTTCTCGTTGTATTTGCATGCGTTGCCAACGATTACATATGTAATAAAACTCTCAAAACCGTCATTCCGACAAAAAATGACGATATTCTAAACCAAACATTAGCAGATCCAGATGGCGCAAATTCGAAATTGCTTTAGATAAGAAAAGTTAGACTATACAAAATAAAGGTACCATTTGGCATTGTAGGCTTCCGAAGTTCTTAGAAAAACAAGTTAGTTAAACTATACATGATAGTAACAACCATCTAATAGCCGAAAAAAATACCGTATTGATTGGTGGACTGAATACTGCAAAGATAAACTTTCGCAGGCACGCGCCAGTTCGGATCCCCGAAAACATGCCTATATTTACAGTTTGGAACGTTAATCTCAAACCTCTACCAAAGTAAAAGATACAGAATGCAATACTATCTCTTAAACGTCGCTAGGCTGCACACACTAATGAATTGCTATCGAGCTTGTTTAAGGATGCTGGCAGTAAGAATCCCGGAGCGTTTATAAACCTTTTTAGTATTATATTGAATGAGGAGACCGAGCCGCTTGGTTGGACTGTATTTGCCATCATTCTTTTCTTCATAAAAGTCAATCGGAAGTCGTGTGATAATCAGTGGTATAAAGATGACTTCAGTCATATCTAGGCAATTTTTCCGATTATCTTACACCGTCATAGCGCTTCGCTCGAATAACATATTAGAGAAGAACCAGTCCGATTCAAGTGACGACGAGGTTGTATAGATAATATTTTTACTTCAAGGCAAGCTCTTGCCTGCGACATGACTATCACCGTCCAACAATAGCCATCTTTCCATACTTCAAGATTGCATTTGGCTAAGTGGACCGCTATGTTCTATTCGATATTCTGCTGAAAAGTGGTCTGCCTACCAAATTTGTAAAAATTACACGCGCCCTCTAAGCAAACAATTTTTGTCGCGTTAAGGTCTACAACGAATTATTACACAACCTTAATAGCAGCTTTATTGTCAGTCAAGGCTGTCCACTTACTCTATTTCTTTAAATTTTGTAATATATTCTAATATGAACAACACACTTCCGTATATTCAGAACACAGGTATCGAAGTACTCTCAGGCGGTAAATTAGTCGATCTTGACTACGTAGAAAATATCGTATTATTACTCGACAATCGAAACTCTGCTCAGATCACTTTTTATAGATACGCGGTCGTTGCTCCAACTTCCACCCTTTATGAAGAAGCGCGAGAATTTCAGCCTCCTTAAAAGTCGTGCTTCCAATGCACCTGTACGTGCAGTTTAATTGAACGCTAGAGAGACTTGGCCCCTTAAAGCTGACGATTTGAGGCTCTAACAGGTATTCGACCATCGGTGTATGAGAAGCATAGCGCACGAAGGTTATCAACAACAAATAAGCAACAGACATCTGTAGACATGTTTTTGGATCTGTCAACAAGTATTCGTTATAAAACAAATAATGCTCCATGAACAGCGTTATCTCGGCCACACTTTGCGTATGCCCTCAGTATGATTGCCCAAAAGTGCATTATTCTCTCACCCAAGGCCAGATTGGCGTAGGAAATTTGGACAGATTTTGACATGACAGAGACAATTAAAGTCAACTACATCCAAATTGAGTAGTATGGGATCCAATAGTCTGACTTGATGAGTTCCATGTACAAATGTTAATTCTTGGTTGGAAATCTTGCGTTATATGGCATTGAGCCGAATTCCATTGCGAATTTGGGCAGATTTCTAAAAGCTTTTGCTTCATAAATTTTCTTAATTAGGCAGAGCCAGCTACGAGGGTTGTTTGTGCTGATTATGTGATACAATGAAAACTAAAAGGAAGTTGTATTGCCGACCTTTCCTTTCATAAAATCTGACTTGGCCATAATGGTGCTGTGTATAGATTTAGTTTTCCGCACTTCAGTATATTATCTAGGTAAATATAATCATAGTAGCTGAATCCTCCCCCTTATTAATTTCTATATAATACTTTTTGTGCCTAAATAATTATTGTTGTCATTATCATTTTTTAAAACTATTTCTTTTTATTTTTCTTATGGTTATATGACAGTGAAACATAAGGTTTTACTGACTTTTGTATTGTTGTGCATGATGATGATAGCCCAAGATAAAGGCTACTTTCATAGACAAATAGATTTTAACATAAAAAAGAATCTTACACAATTTTAAATTATAATATTAAGCAATTACAAATAACAAGAAGGGCTGATAAGAAGTAAATATGGAACCGATTTAAACAAATATATTATTTGCATTTACGTTTTATGGTTTCCTTATATATGAGTTAGTAACAACCATCAACAAAATCATGATTAATAACTCCGCATTTAAAGACCAAAACAGCAGTGTTGCATGAACAAGAGAAAATAACAAACCCAATGAAGGAAGGAACAATGGTTAAAGAACTGCCGGGCTTAGCCTAGATTGAAATAACACACACAAACAGGGCCACCCACATCTTCATATTTACGCACTTAGCTGTAGTCAAGTCCGGCAGAAGAATAAGCCGGCTTAATGGAATTTCCTGGGAATATTGTGCTAGCGATTTAATTGTTATCAATCGGCTCTGATCGCAAAAGCTTCAATAGCCTTTATATATCAAAATGCGACCTACAAGAAAAAGCAAGTAGATTTTTACCCAGTGTTATTTTGAAGCCACTTAAACATTTCGATATGCCCATCAGGTGGTTCAGAATTGAGATGTATATATGTTCTTCATACGTATCATTTACGATAATTACTAAATGCAATAACAGAAGGAAGTTAGACACGTGCGAAGCTTCATGGATAAACAAATTACAGTCGGTTTTATGCAAACAGAAGAAGTATGTCCAGGCATTGAGTTTGAACTGGAGGTGATGCACGCAACTGATTGGTTGTTCCATTATTTCACACTCTCTCCATATTTACATTTTTTAAATCTTGTTTCTCCTTTTAATTCATATATAAAGATATGTTGTAAATACTTGAGAAGAATATGAGAAGAGAACGGTCATTGGATTTGATAAAAATTCTTCTTTCTGCACAGGGAAAGGATACTATGAATATATATATATATATATATATATATATATATATATATATATATATATACACCTGTGTTTGCTTGAAAAAAGATTAAATGAAAAAATATTTATAAGTTGTATGAAAAAACTCAAGAATTACCCTGCATATAGTTTGCTTTGCAATCATTGACATGACGACCAGTTTATTACTGCAATTGTTAAGAAAGTAAAATAATAAATACGACAAAAGAAATCAAGATTTCAAAAATCCCGCTACAAATAATCATTATAGATAAAATAAATAGTGTAAATTTGTCAATAGTTATTCTAAATTGAGTCAAATATTAAATACTGTAAACCTAGGGATTATTATTAACGACAAACTAATAAAATGCTATGGTTATACAAGCCAGATAAAAACAACTCACCCTCCTAGACCTCCGGCAGAAGGAACTTGATGAATGTTGGCAGCTATCTTCTGGGCTTTAAGAATTCCGTTTTCCGAATTGTTTGGGCGTGGTCTTTCATCTGAAGTGCTCAACCCATACCTAGTTAATGAAGAATTCCGTGAAACCGGTGGCATACGCCATTGCAATCTATGGCCAGTTAGAATACACGATTCAATTGAATACGGGTTGAGAATGAGAACAGATCGTAACCAGATATGCAAATTGTTTATCAGGACGCATTGGTTACTCTAATATATAAATTGAAAGATTAATAAGATAACTTGATGAATAAAAATATACATTAAAGATATATAAAAAAACTGGGATTCATATCCTCGTACACTAGGAAAAAATAATTTCAATGGGCTTCTTAAGAGATAAATTATATGCCTCTTTCTTTTAACTAAATTTAAGGGATAGCTCAAATGCATCTTCAATGCGATGAGCAGTAGACTGCGAACTTAGTTTCTACATGCACTATGACTTAGGTTCGACAACAAGATGACACTGCCCAGTAGCCATGAAAATAACTTAAATATGCGATAAGGTTTCGGACAGAGCATGCAATAGTCTACATGGCGAACGAAGAGCAATATAGGATAAATTTTATTGACAATTTGAATCTAGCTCAAAACAAGCACTTTAATATATACGAAACACACCTAAATTCTGAGTTTGGTTATTATGTGAAAATAGTATGAAAATCAAATAGGAAGCGCAGCCTGTCAATCATTTTTTCGATTTGACAAACACCCAGAGTATAATAAACAGCCCGATATGGTTACGTGAATTGATGTCATTGGTATCATCAACATGCGTTTGGAGGCTCGCAAACACTTAATCCCATAATGGACCACAAGACGCTATTATCTATGCCATCCTTAACAGTAATCATTGCAGGAGTAAATTCAGGCGGGCTTGTGCAAGCTCATCGCCACAAGCTAATGAAAGAAAGCAATACCGACAGAGCAGAAGCAAATAACTGCTACAATAAATAGTTAGCTTGAGTTTGTAGTAGTCCAAACCTCAGTGAACTGCTTAAGTTTGGCTCACTAAAATATTAAGAAAACTATATATATTCGATTTATCCTTGATGATGACTGACTGTTTAACATTGAATACGCGAAGTCATCAACTGTGTTTATAGAACGGTAAAATAGATAGCAAAAGCTGAATTACTTAAAAAAGATATCACGATTGACTAAGACACGAAAGGAAATATCTAGCAAAAGTTGTCAATAGCAGAAATTCAGACCTCTACTTGAACCCTTGAGATCCATTAGAAAACACCTGGACCGAATGTCACACTTGAGTGGTAATTCTACACCAGCATTAAGGAGTCAGTTTAAATAGCCGTTTTCCTTCTAATTTGACAGCCTATCCACGCTTAATTATTATATTTTTTGGCAGAATTAAGAAACAATTCAGTGCCAGCAATATTCATGAAAATGCACTTTGTATGACTAACTATATAACATCGACCCAAACGTGACTGCAGAGTTTTAAAAATAAAGCATATTGGTATGATTTAATCAAAATAAAAGTATTTTTAGTTACATTGTTAGCACATACAGTAATATTATGATCGAATGAGAGAAAATGAAAACCAAAAACGGATAACGCAAATGACATCTAAGATTCTGGGATCAGCGATCTAAAAACAAGGAAAACGACGAATTTAATAAAGCATAATGGTATATTTAGCTTTCTCTTTCTCTCACTATATATATATATATATATATATATATTCTTTTGGAATGCAAGCCTTGATACGATTCATAGTACCTTTTCTGTTCAAAAAGAAATATTAACAGATACAAGAACAGTTTCTTTCTAATATTATTCTCAAGTGTCTACAAATCAACATATATATAAACTGAAAGGCCAAAATTAGAAAAATTTAAACGCAGAGAGTGTGAAATAAGAGAACATCTAATCATTTGCGTGCATCACCTAAAGTTTAAGGTCGATGCCTAAACATGCTTCTTCTGGTTTTATAAATCCGGCTACAATTTGTTGATCCATAAAGCTTCGTATAAAACTAACTCTTCTCTGTTATTTCATTCAATAATTAGCTAGAGAAAATACATGTGAAGGTTCAAATATGTGTTGCAAATGCGCAATGTTGGACAATACGCTAATTTAGTTTTGTATACTAGATTTACTTCGAATGGTAAATCGAGTTTTGAACACATCTTTACCTGTTAGGCATATTTACCGAAGTTATTGAGCTGTTTAATGAAATCTCGCTTCTTCCAATGAATTAATTACGCTAAATCTATAAAAATTACAATAATTATCATCCAGCACAGTTTGGGTCAAGCAAATGATTTGGTGTCCTGGTTAAATTTGACTGTACAAGTTCGTTTTCATGAAGTCCGCAACTTTTTAAGAATAAATTATCCTGCTCAAGCTGTTGATTCAACAGGTACGCATCTCGAATTTAAGGCTGTGTTTGCGCTAGATTTATTCAATGAGGTCATCACAAATCCATTAGCTTATTACGCATGGCACACGCCATTCGTGCGGATGTTCCTTATAGCATCGTCGACATGGTCCCAGTCACTCATTGCACCAATAGCACCAAATCATATACAGATCAGCGCTCGAAATACCTACAAGTCGTTCACCGCCGGCTCGGCGTACTCCAGTTGTCACCCCAGAGACGTGGCGCATGAACCATCGTAAAATGGTATACGCCACCAGAATTTACATGCGTACTTGTCGTGTTGGCACTCTACGTGAATTTTCCAGATGGCCCAAGAACGAAGTTCAGAGTCACGGACAGAAAAGTAAAAGTAAGGCCTACGCGTATTATTTTCTCACTTAACAAACCGCTTCGTAAATTGTTGTCACAGATTCACTCTCGCCAACTGCGTTTTTCTTGGAAATATCAGTAATTGTAAGTACCATCATTAGTAATGACAACCGCCTAATTCCTTCACTCAAGTGAAATGACTCGTTTGAATCCGCTCGTTCAGAAGTGCGTAAATTCCTCAACAAATTTTCACATATTACGAACAGCAAATTAACAGATTACGAGTAGGCTCCCAATTATATCAGGAAGTGACAACGATCAAGAATATGTGTCATCACCATGTCAACAGTCAACAAATACTTTAAAGCCTAAAGAGCAAACTCGCATGACAGAAAATACATCGGAGCAAACTGAAGGCATCTGATGAAGACTCCGCCAATGAGTTCGATTCAAATTTGACGTAGATGATATAAATTCTGGCGGCCGGTGATGTAGCATGGTTATGATTAAAATAATTTTATTCTTACACAATTTTTAATTTACCAATCTTGTTAGTAGCACGACTAATGTTTAGTAATTTTATTCTTGTATGAGCAGAACACTATTTTCAGTATATTTATGCTCGTAATGTTCTAACATAAATAATGCTCATTTTCGTACATTAGGTCATTTTATAACAGTTAAATAAAGTTTGTTGCGGAGAACTAATATATATGCAAGTTTGTATTAGGTGTTGCGAACCTAGTAACAAATTAGTTCAGTTGTGACCAGAAGGATAAACCCCCAGGACAGCATGAACGGAAAGTATAATCTCATGCACATTCGTTTCGTGCTTACTAGCGACTCATCAGTAGGAGCCTGTATTACGCCCTTTAACCACTATATATTTGGGTGAGAAAAAATGGTACAATGTGTAAACCTATAGTAGTTAAGCTAACATCATATAGTCTCGAAAATGCCACTTCCACGCTAACACACTCTATATAATATATATACCGAGTCTGTAAAAGATACTAACAATATGGCTATTGCGTAAGTAACCGATACCAACATTGTAGTACCGAAAAGGTACATGGTACTAGCACTATGGTTGCCGAGTCGGTACATGGTACCAACATGGTGGATATCAATTTATGCTATACTTCACCGAAATTGAGAATTACAACTATTTCTGAACACCTGTTACTCCAGTAAATCTATACACTCTAGCCTTGATCGATATCAATTATCACATTTCGCGGTAAGCATGACATCATCGAATTCAATATATAACAGTAAAATACTGTTTGTTGCGGAAAATATATGCAAGTATGTATTAGGTGTTGCGAACCTAGTAACAAATTAGTTCAGTTGTGACCAGAAGGATAAACCAAAGATAGCATGAACGGAAAGTATAATCTCATGCACATTTGTTTCATGCTTACTGGCGACTCATCAGTAGGAACCTGTATTACGCCCTTTAACCACTCTATATTTGGGTGAGGAATGTGGTATAATAGGACGGTACAATCTCCTAGACGAATGTGTAAACCTATAGTAGTGAAGCTAACATCATATATAGCCTCGAAAATGAGACTTCCACGCTAACTCAATCTATAGAATATATAAACCGAGTCTGTAAAGGATACTAACACTATGTCAGTAACCGATACCAACATTGTAACACCGAAAAAGTACATGGTATTAATACTATGGTTGCCGAGTCATTTTACTAGCACGGTCTTTTTCGTTTTTTTAAATTATTGATAACATTACAAACGATTGTTTATCATCCAGAAATATTAACAATCCCAGAAAAATGGTTGTGGATACTGATAGAAATAAGATTTTTATATATTTGTGAGTGTCTAAATCAAAGAATAAATACTGAAACAGGAGCTATTTCTTTAATATAATATTAAAATAATCTTTTATGAAACTCACTGCAGAAAACCCTAATGATGAAGCAATCTCTGGTGAGGAGACTATATTAGAAAACGATTTAATGGATCTAAAAATAGAATAATTACTTGATACCTGTGCATGTCATTCGTTCCTTCTAGGAGAAAATTTAATGATTCTATTGCTTCCAATGAAATTGAACCGGATTTGTCTAGCATAACGTTAATTTAAGCTATTACCAGAAGATAAAAGATCAAAAATTTCCTGAATATTTTCATTTACAAATTGATGATGATGTTTTTCTTCCAAATTCTAAAGTTAAAAATACGACATACACGAGCTGGCCGAATTTGAGCATTCCGCCTAGAGTCGACGTCCTGGTTTCTACTGACAGGACTAGGCCATCTTAACTTATAAGCACAATAAGAACTCACTCGGCATTTGAAGAGACAGCGGATGCCCTAAGCGATATCTTATTTATTTGTTGAAGATAAAGGAACAGCACAAATGTATATAAATTAACGGATTGATTGCATTTTAAATTTTCTTACGGTAAAAACAGGAAAATAGTACCTGCTTCAGCAATTGTTGTTGAATGAAACAAATCTCGATCAAGTGACTTTAGCTTCTCTAGATCAAAGACTGAAAAATGTAGGCATGTTTGAAAAAGACTGCAGAAATTTTTTTAAAAAAAAGCATACGTCCACGCTAAGTCTTCTTGTAATTCTAATTTGTTGCAAGCAACATGTTTCCATACAGAATAGCTGGATACTTAATATTCATTAAGCAAACCTCAATTGTGGAAAGCCGGATTTGCCTCTTAATTTAGCATAGGATAAAAGTTTGGAAATATTCTATGAATTATAATTTAAGTAACATACATTGACTGCTAATCTTCGATGAGGAGGTGTTTGATAAACACCGTAAATAAATGGTTCCGAACGGACCCATACAGAAATATTATCACAATCACCAGCCATAAGTGCTTCTTTCAATAATAACACCACAATAGGTGAATTTGGATTTTTCGAATTTTTACCTCTTGGTAGTTAAATAGCACCTCTAGAAGTAGGGATAACAAATTGTAAAGAAAGAGGTAGAAATTTTAATAAAACGTTAGTTTAATTCAGTTTACTCATGGCTATTTTAGTTTATATTGTAATAATAGTAGTGTAATAATTAATACTCCCGCTACTGTTAACACAATATAAAACCAAAAACGCTCCATCTTCAAGTAAATGCCGTAGAACGTTACAAAGTCAGTTAGTAGCCGAGGATTGCTGAGTTAATACTGTAGAAGCCCTCATTATGGCCGGCGTGGGGGTTAATTATATTATTATACATCAATTAAATCCTCATAAAAAATAAATCAAATTTTATTTTTGGACATTTATGTTATCGCTGGTTTCGTAAAATAATATTGTGTTTTTTGAAAAAATATTGCAAATTTTTTTGGAAGTTTCTTTTGTTCATATGGCTCCGATTTTGTCGCATTCCGATATTGAAAAAATTGTTATGGATCTTCAGAACTCCATGAAAGTGTTGAAGAATGAAAACAACTATTTAAAAAAATGAGATGTCCATATTGAAGAATGATGCAGTTGTGAATGCAATGAAATTGGAGCAAGAGGTGAAAAAAATGAAACATTAAGTGCGCGTATAGTTGAACTGAATGAGACATTACTTGGGAAGTTAGACAAGTTACAGACTGATCTTCAACCATGGATTGAATTGACCGATTTAACAGTGGAAGGCGATATGCTAGTTAAAAATAAATCATCTGGTGAAGAAATGCTAAATATATTAGCAAATTAAGTTTCAGCACGTAATAGCAAACAGGATCAATTAGTTTTATTTAATCTAGATGAAAATGCCGATGTGAAAGACGTCGAGAAATTAAATACTTTAATAAAAGAAGAGACGCATGCAGATATTGCTAAATGCTATAGGGTGGGGAAACGAGCTGATCGTCCAAGGCCTGTAATTGTAAAATTATCAAAAAGGCCAACAAATATGCAATTAGAGTCTATCAATAAAAAGAAAGATGAGAATTTGAGTTTTTACAGAATATTTATTGGACGGGACAAAACGTTCCTCCAACGGAAGTTGGAAAAAGTAAAAAAAGTTAAAGAACAATCAGGAACGGAAACCGCCAACGTCCGATCAAGCTGTTAAACGGAATCAATCGAGTGAGACTGCAACATCAAAAAACGATGTATCGTTACTACATGTTGTGGACAGAGGGGGGAGAGGAAGTATGGCCTCGAAGCCCGGGAAAAGAATAGTAAAGAAGCCAACAAGGTTGAATCAGTAAAAGTCGACACTTGTTTAGATAAGTCGTTTTCTACATTTACTCTATTTTATGCTAACTTTCGAAGTGTTAAGAATAAGAACTTTTTACTGTGTAATTTTATAATAAGTAACGATTTCGATTTTATAATATTATCCGAAGCTTGGCGTAACAAGGATATTAAAAACCATGAATTTGATATTCCTCACTATTCTTTATTCAGAAAGGACAGATCGCTGGATAAAAGAGGTGCAGGAGTACTCATTTATAGTAAATCTGTATTTAAGGCGAAAATTTTACATACTAGTGATGATAATGCTATCATTGATTTATTATCTATACAATTTGATAATCTGATCTTAACAGCGGTTTACAGACCGCCGTATGCTACTTTATTTGATGATCAAACATTTACCAATTCTTTTAAATCTATCTTTGACTGCCATGGCTATAATGTAGTGGTAGGTGACTTTAATAAGTTACAGGACTGTGAATAATCCAATTTTTTTTCTAACCATGATCTCAAGCAGATTATAAATGAATCAACCAGAGGTTCGCAATGCTTAGATCATGTATATTTAGAAATTGAAATGGTGAAATCGCACAGTTATGATGTTTAGAATAGAATAGAATAGAATAGAATATCTTTATTTGGATTCAAACCACACATATTCCATCAAATAATAAAACTGGAAATTGTACAATATATATTAAAATAGTTATCACATCACAATATTTGTGCAATTCATCTCGTGTAGATAGGTATATCTCACTAGTTGTACAATACAATATGTTAATATCAGAAAATTCGACTGAAAAGAATAATATATACATCACCAAATTAGGAACAATTAAGGTATAATTCGAATGTAACATTATGCAAAAATTGAGAACCATGACTAGCAATTGATTGTATGTAATGATAACTAATTTGAAGATCTAGTGCATAACATTTCAATTATAATAATACAAAACTTGGAAATAAAATCTCAATAAAATCTGTTTCCGATAACAATTATCCTTGTCTCTTATTCAACCATGAGAAAGTATTATCATAATCAAAAAAATAAAAGATATCAGCAGGATTGCAGACTGTTTCAAGTTCAGTAAATATAGATTTAATAGACATCTTAGATGGAGGCATTTCTCTAAGCCCCTTTGGCAATTGATTATAAATTTTGTAGATTTTCGAGAAAGAGAATAACTTGCTCGCTACATTCCCCACAAAAGGAGGAGATATTGCCATATGTCCAGATCTAGTTCCAATTTCATGACTCTTCCTTATCGGAGTCATATAGGCACCAGTCCACTGGTTCAGATGGAAAACTTTTATACAATAACACATCCTCCGAAACCGCAGAGATTGCAATGACGCAAACTGTAATCTAGAGGCGTATATAGTGCAAGAAGTAGGACGAATATGTTTCACAACTTTTCTTTGTACAGCTTCTATCTTATTAGACAATCCTTTTTTTAATGGATTCCAGGTAGCGACAACATATTCTAATACCGGTCTAATCCATATTATATACATTTGAAGTTTTATATCATTTGATAAAATAGTTCGATTTATTAGTGCCCATCTTTTCTTAGCACTGCCTACTATACTTTCAATATGTCTCTCAGCAGAAGCTGTACATTGAATAGTTATGCCTAAATCCTTAATTTCTTGCATAAGTTTAATCTCAAACACATCATTAATAACTGCATCATGAAAATAAACATAATGAAAGTTTGTTCTGTTCCCTATTTTTAAAGCTTTCGTCTTTTTATTGTTTATTCTCAGCCCTAGTGTAAACAAATGTTTACTCAAATCATACAAATCTAAAGTCACATTATTTTTGGAGAATTCGACATACTTTGGATCAATTGGGAAGAAAATATTTTTAAATCATCAGCGAATTTGCAAACTCGACCATTAAGGATTTTAGTTTCCAAATTTGCTAATACAATTTTAAATAAAAATGGCCCCAAGCTTGATCCCTGTGGAACTCTACTCGTTACTCGTTTTGATTTTGATATCAAATCATTTACTTGAATACTCATTCTTCGATTATATAGATAGTATTTAAGTAATCTAAAAATATTCGGTTCAATATTCAACAAACTAATTGCATTCAAAATAGCATCAAAAGATATAGAATCAAAAGCTTTTGAGATATCTATAAATACAATTAATGCATCTAAATTATTCTCGTCTAATGTGATTACATGTTTCCACATGGAAAGCATATTGGTAGTTGTCGATCTACCTTTCGTAAAGCCATGTTGACATAAGTCCAAATCAGCCGGTAACATACGTTCTAAATGATCAAGTATCAATCGTTCTATTATCTTCAAAAACGAAGGGATAATAGAAATTAATCTATAATCACTGGCGCACGTTGGCTTACTAACTTTTGGCAACGGCTTAGCTACTATCGTTAATATATCGATTGGTAATTTCCCATCATTCAAAATTCTATTTATAAAGTTGCAGAGTGCATTTCTAAATGTTAAGGGTAATTGAATTAAATTATCAATCAAAATACCAAGGTGATCTTTTTGTTTTTTTGATTTGATTTTTAACATCAATTTTATCAATTCATCACTGTCAATAACAAGTCCTGGTTCCTGGCCTCCTAAAGGATCTGATAGTTCTATAAAAGATTTCTCATTCTGTGGGTTGCATATCAAATTGGCAAATACTTCCTCCAATTCACAGAGAAATCCAGACTCAGTTTTATCCACAGGTAGTATAAGCTTTAACTTTTCCTTGTATTTACTGTAATCAGTGAGGAGTTTAAATCCTAATCGAGGATTACTCTTCATTTTGGCCAAAATAATTCGTTCTGATCTTTGACGAATTATTAGCAGTGATGAATTAATTTCGTTATCAATGGAATCTAACCTCATTTGTTTAATACTGTTAATAAGACTACACTTTATTATATTGTCTCGTTTAATTCTTAGTTTACACAAATTCCTATTAATCCGTTTCGGTATAATGTCCGTAAACGTAGATGCCTGAAATAAAACAGATAATAACGATGAAACAGAGGAAACAAAATCATCAGTATTCAAGAAACAAAAACTCTCATAATCTATCAATATGCTTAAATCTCTAAAGAAATTCCAGTTTATTCTGGAACAGTGCATGTGTGCATTTTCATAACTTAGTTTCTGTGTTATGCCACTCAAGCATTTCCATTGTAGAATAATTTGTTTATGGTCCAATTCTTTGAAATAATTGACAACTTCATAACTGTGCGATTTCACCATTTCAATTTCTAAATATACATGATCTAAGCATTGCGAACCTCTAGTTGATTCATTTATAATCTGCTTTAGATCATGGTTAGAAAAAAATTGGATAATTCACAGTCCTGTAACTTATTAAAGTCACCTACCACTACATTGTAGCCATGGCAATCAAAGATATATTGAAAAGAATTGGTAAATGTTTGATCATCAAATAAAGTAGCATACGGCGGTCTGTAAACTGCTGTTAAGATCAGATTATCAAATTGTATAGATAAGAAATCAATGATAGCATTATCATCACTAGTATGTAAATTTTTCGCCTTAAATACAGATTTACAATAAATGAGTACTCCTCCACCTCTTTTATCCAGCGATCTGTCCTTTCTGAATAATTATTTCAAAGAATTGGACCATAAACAAATTATTTTACAATGGAACATCTTGAGTGGCATAACACAGAAATTAAGTTTTGAAAATGCAAACGTGCACTGGTCCAGAATCAACTTGAATTTTATTAGAGAATTAAGCATACTGATTGATTATGAGAGTTTTTTCTTGAATACTGATGAATTTGTTTCTTCTGTTTCATCGTTATTATCTGTTTTATTTCAGGCATCTACGTTTACGGACATTATACCGAAAGGGATTAATAGGAAATTGTGTAAACTAAGAATTAAACGAGATAATATAATAAAGTGTAGTCTTATTAATGGTATTAAACAAATGAGGTTAGATTCCATTGATAACGAAATTAATTCATCACTGCTAATAATTCGTCAAAGATCAGAAAGAATTATTTTGGCCAAAATGAAGAGTAATCCTAGATTAGTATTTAAACTCCTCACAGATTACAGTAAATACAAGGAAAAGTTAAAGCTTATACTACCTGTGGATAAAACTGAGTATGGATTTCTCTGTGAATTGGAGGAAGTATTTGGCAATTTGATATGCAATCCACAGAATGAAAGAAATTTTATAGAAATATCTGACCCTTTGGGAGACCAGGAACCAGGACTTGTTATTGACAGTGATGAATTGATAAAATTGATGTTAAAAATCAAATCAAAAAAACAAAAAGATCACCTTGGTATTTCGATTGATAATCTGATTCAATTACCCTTAATATTTAGGAATGTGCTCTGCAACTTTATAAATAGAATTTTGAAGAATGGGAAATTACCAATCGATATATTAACGATAGTAGCTAAGCCGTTGCCAAAAGTAAGTAAGCCAACGTGCGCCAGTGATTATAGATTAATCTCTATTATCCCTTCGTTTTTGAAGATAATAGAACGATTAATACTAGATCATTTAGAACGTATGTTACCGGCTGATTTTGACTTATGTCAACATGGCTTTACGAAAGGTAGATCGACAACTACTAATATGCTTTCCATGTGAAAACATGTAATCACATTAGACGAGAATAAGTTAGATGCATTAATTGTATTTATAGATATCTCAAAACTTTTGACTCTATATCTTTTGATGCTATTTTGAATGCGATTAGTTTGTTCAATATTGATCCGAATATTTTTAGATTACTTAAACACTATCCACATAATCGACGAAGGAGTATTCAAGTAAACGATTTGATATCAAAATCGAAACGAGTAACGAATGGAGTTCCACAGGGATCAAGCTTGGGGCCAATTTTATTTAAAATTATATTTGCAAATTTGGAAACTAAGATCCTTAACGGTCGAGTTTGCAAATTCGCTGATGATTTAAAAATAATCTTCCCAATTGATCCAAAGAATGTCGAATTCTCCAAAAATAATGTGACATTAGATTTTTATGATTTGAGTAGATATTTGATTACACTAGGGTTGATAATAAACAATAAAAGACGAGAGCTTTAAAAATAGGTAACAGAACAAACTTTCATTATGTTTATTTTCATGATGCTGTTATTAATGATGTGTTTGAGATTAAACTTATGCAAGAAATTAAGAATTTAGGCATAACTATTCAATTTACAGCTTCTGTTGAGAGACATATTGAAAGTATAGTAGGCAGTGCCAAGAAAAGATGGGCACTAATAAATCGAACTATTTTATCAAATTATATAAAACTTCAAATGTATATAATATGGATTAGACCGGTACTAGAATATGCTGTCGCTACTTGGAATCCATTAAAAAGGGTTTGTCTAATAAGATAGAAGCTGTACAAAGAAAGGTTGTGAAACATATTAGTCCTATTTCTTGCACTATATACGCCTCTAGATTACAGTTTGTGTCATTGCAATCACTGTGGTTTCGGAGGATGTGTTATTGTATAAAAGTTTTCCATTTGAACCAGTGGACTGGTGCCTATATGACTCCGATAAGAAAGAGTCATGAAGTTGGAACTAGATCTGGACATTTGGCAATATCTCCTCCTTTGGTGGGGAATGTAGCGAGCAAGTTATTCTCTTTCTCGAAAATCTACAAAATTTATAACAAATTGCCGAATGGGCTTAGAGTAGTGCCTCCATCTAAGATGTCTTTTAAAACTTTATCTACTGAACTCTAAAAAGTCTGCAATCCTGCTGATATTTTTTATTTTTTTGATTATGATAATACTTTCTCATGGTTGAATAAAAGACAATGATAATGGTTATTGGAAACAGATTTTCTTGAGATTTTTATTTCCAAGTTTTGTATTATTATAATTGAAATGTTATGCACTTTATCTTTAAATTAGTTAACATTACATACAATCAATTGCTAGTCATGGTTCTCAATTTTTGCATAAAGTTACACTCGAATTATTCCTAAATTGTTCCTAATTTGATGATGTATATATTATTCTTTTCAGTCAAACTTTCTGATATTGATATATTGTATTGTACAACTAGTGAGATATACCTATCTACATGATATTAATTGCACAATTATTGTGATGTGATAATTTTTTAAATATATATTGTACAATTTCCAATTTTATTATTTGATGGAATATGTGTGGTTTGAATCCAAATAAAGATATTCTATTCTATTCTATTCTATATTGTAACGACACAAATTAATGGCCGACATATTGCGTAAATTAAATTCAATTTTATTTACGTTGCACCAATGAGAAAAAGCAAAACTTGCCGTTTAACCAATAGTGTGCAAGTAGACATGGCATGCTATTTAAGCACGGCAATTTACCATGCAAGTCAGTCGTTGCAATTGCATGCTGCCTTCCGTCACGCGTGTGTGTTCTGTCGGCTGTCAATACCTACGCTGGTGATTTGATAGTTTCACCAACAATTAACTACATCCGTGACTCAAATTGTTGCGGTTTAACCAGAGAGACGAGCCTATTAATTGCAGAACCTGCACGACGTTATCCACATCGTGATTACAGCTCAACCACGGGAGTGACAACTCAACCAGAGTCCACCCAAGGCTCTAGGACATCTTCACACTCTGAATAATTCAGGAGAACGCACGACCAGGCCCTCTTAAGGGCCCCCATCAGTAACAAATCTCTATTCAGAGCACCTTAACCGAGTTTGTAACGTCGTACGGAATTTACTTGAAGGGCGTTTACAATATTGTCGAAGTATTTGACTTGTGCTGTTGAAGGTTATAAGAGAGTTTTATATGAGTTGCTGAGTTGCACAAGCGGCATACTGCGTTGTTCTATCTGAGTTCTCTTTGCTATTAAATTATTGTAATTTACTTTCATCTATCGTTCTTAATACACATTATTGGGAAGGATCTCAAATTAGCTTTAGGTAATTGAAGTGGATATTTGCTTTCAAGGTCACCACAGCATCGTTCTGTCATCTTTGAAAATCAGCGCATCCCCGTAAGCTTAATTAATATAATATATAAATTGCTAGAAATTTAATCCTAATATTATGGCTCGTTTATCAAATATTGAGGATACAGAGCAATTAGCAAGTGGACTTAAGGAATGTAATTTAAAAGATAGTTCAGAGGAACTTAAGTGTTTCAAATTAGATGATCATACTGCATATATAGATTTTCCGGGCCTGGCATCTAAGAGACTCTCTTATATTAATGACCAAAGGGCATATACGCCGGAAAATTCCGAGAAAGTCAGTTAATGTTGAATTGTATAGAATTACAACTAGACACTTGAGACCAGCTCTGGTTGACTTGGGTTGTTGTTCCTTCTGTTGTGGCGTCGACATCCGTGGCAAGTGAGTAGATCAGTAATCTCGTTAAGGTTCTGCAGTAACTGGCTTACTGAAGGGATCAGCTGTAGATGTTGCTCCGTCCGTTATGCAGCAACAAGATTGGCGTGACTGAAATTGACACTGTGTGTGAGGTAAGTCCAGAAGTCAGCGCAGGTGACGATAGCAGACAGCACGCACACGTAACGCATAGCAGAAGGCAAACGCGACAACTGACAGGCTTAATTTGACTGATAACACACCATTTGTTAACGGCGAATTTCGCTTGTTTCTCATTGGTGCCGCGTAGATACGTAATGCGTGGCAGATTTTGAACCAAGTTAAGCAACTGATTATTATTCTACACATATCTATAAAAATATACCGAAATTCTGGGCTGAAATATGCTTGTTGGTTGCTTTAACAATGATATGATGCCAAATAACCACTAGGAATTGCTACATAAATTGTTAGCTGTAGTGGCCAGTCATACCGCGTGAGGCAAAATAGAGCAGTGTACGGTATCGGAGCCGCAGCGTGAGGATTTCAAGGTAGATTGCCACTAAAGTTGCCAGGTTTACGTTAAAGCCAGGGCTGATCGGATCGCCGTCAATGTGTTTGTATACGACCAAAGAAGCTAGTGTGTGCTCGACTTTGTTGTCATGATATTTTTAGAATTGTCTCTTTGCAACTGATGAAGTTGAGATATACATTGAAAGTGGCCTGTACCATGATATGTAGCTGATAACTACTAAATGTTGCTACACAAAGGCGTTAGCTCCAAGTGGCTTGTCATACCAAAATAGGCAGTGTGAGCTCAAATGCGAGCCATACGTTGCAACAGTACAATGCACAAAAAATACATACACGAAAATCAAATGGTGACGACAAAAGTGTACGCGGAAATTGCCGCAGCGATAGTATAATAGCGAAGAATTATTAAAAAATGATACAAAAATTTACCAATTATTTCAATCTAATTTGACTGTCATGGCTATTATGTGGTGGTAGGTGATTTTAATAAGTTACATGACTGTGAAATAATCATTTTTTTCTAATCATGATCTCAAGCAGATTATAAAGGAATCAACTTGAGGTTCGAAATTCATAGATCATGTATACTTAGAAATTGAAACGGCGAAATCACACAGTTATGATGTTGGAATAGAATAGAATAGAAAATCTTTATTTGGATTCAAACCACACATATTCCATCAAATAATAAAATTGGAAAATGTACAATATATATTAAAAAAATTATCACATCACATAAAATTGTGCAATTAGTCATATATAGATAAGTATATCTCACTAGTTGTACTATAAAATAAATCAATATCAGAAAGTTCGGCTGTAGAGAATTATAGATACATCATCAAAATAGGAACAATTAAGGTATAATTCGAGTGAAACATTATGCAAAAAATTGAGAACCATGACTAGCAATTGATTGTATGTATTGTTGACTAACATGATGATATAATGCATAACATTTCAATTTTAATAAAACAAAACTTGGAAATAAAAATCTCAAGAAAATCTGTTTCCGATAACAATTATCCTTGTCTTTTATTCAACCATGAGAAAGTATTATCATAATCAAAATAAAAAATATCAGCAGGATTGTAGACTTTTTCAAGTTCAGTAGATAAAAATTTAAAAGACATCTTAGATGGAGGCATTTCTCTAAGCCCCTTTGGCAATTGGTTATAAATTTTGTAGATTTTCGAGAAAGAGAATAACTTGCTCGCAACATTCCCCACCAAAGGAGGAGATATTGCCAAATGTCCAGATCTAGTTCCAACTTCATGACTCTTTCTTATCGGAGTCATATAGGCACCAGTCCACTGGTTCAAATGGAAAACTTTTATGCAATAGCACATCCTCCGAAACCACAAAGATTGCAATGACACAAACTGTAATCTAGCGGCGTATATAGTGCAGGAGATAGGACTAATTTGTTTCACAACTTTTCTTTGTACAGCTTCTATCTTATTGGACAAACCCTTTTTAATGGATTCCAAGTAGCGACAGCATATTCTAGTATCGGTCTAATCCATATTATATACATTTTAAGTTTTATGTCATTCGATAAGATATTTCGATTTATTAGTGCCCATCTTTTCTTGGCACTGCCTACTATACTTTCAATATGTCTCTCAGCAGAAGCTGTACATTGAATAGTTATACCTAAATCCTTAATTTCTTGCATAAGTTTAATCTCAAACACATCATTAATCACAGCATCATGAAAATAAACATAATGAAAGTTTGTTCTGTTACCTATTTTTAAAGCTCTCGTCTTTTTATTGTTTATTCTCAGCCCTAGTGTAATCAAATATCTACTCAAATCATACAAATCTAATGTCACATTATTTTTGGAGAATTCGACATTTTTTGGATCAATTGGGAAGATTATTTTTAAATCATCAGCGAATTTGCAAACTCGACCGTTAAGGATCTTAGTTTCCAAATGTGCAAATACGATTTTAAATAAAATTGGCCCCAAACTTGATCCCTGTGGAACTCCACTCGTTACTCGTTTCGATTTTGATATCAAATCGTTTACTTGAATACTCATTCTTCGATTATATAAATAGTATTTAAGTAATCTAAAAATATTCGGATCAATATTCAACAAACTAATCGCATTCAAAATAGCATCAAAAGATATAGAGTCAAAAGCTTTTGAGATATCTATAAATACAATTAATGCATCTAACTTATTCTCATCTAATGAAATTACATGTTTCCACATAGAAAGCATATTAGTAGTTGTCGATCTATCTTTCGTAAAGCCATGTTGACATAAATCAAAATCAGCCGGCAACATACATTCTAAATGATCTAGTATCAATCGTTCTATTATCTACAAAACTGAAGGGATAATAGAAATTAATCTATAATCACTGGCGCACGTTGGCTTACTTACCTTTGGCAACGGACTTAGCTACTATCGTTAGTATATCGATTGGTAATTTCCCATTCTTCAAAATTCTATTTATAAAGTTGCAAAGCACATTCCTAAAAGTTAAGGGTAATTGAAGCAGGTTATCAATCGAAATACCAAAGTGATCTTTTTGTTTTTTTGATTTGATTTTTAACATCAATTTTATCAATTCATCACTGTCAATAACAAGTCCTGATTCCTGGTCTCCCAAAGGATCAGGTAGTTCCATAAAATTTCTTTCATTCTGTGGATTACATATCAAATTGCCAAATACTTCATCCAATTCACAGAGAAATTCATACTCAGTTTTATCCACAGGTAATATAAGCTTTAACTTTTCCTTATATTTACTGTAATCTGTGAGGAGTTTGTATCCTAGTCTAGGATTACTCTTCATTTTGGCCAAAATAATTCGTTCTGATCTTTGACGAATTATCAGCAGTGATGAATTAATTTCGTTATCAATGAAATCTAACCTCATTTGTTTAATACTATTGATAAGACTACACTTTATTATATTATCTCGTTTAATTCTTAGTTTACACAATTTCCTATTAATTCGTTTCGGTATAATGTCCGTAAACGTAGATGCCTGAAATAAAATAGATAATAACGATGAAACCAAACAAATAAATTCGTCAGTGTTCAAGAAATAAAAACTTTCATAATCAATCCGTATGCTTAATTCTCTAAAAACAGTGCACAGTGTGCATTATCAAAATTTAGTTTCCGCGTTATGCTACTCAAGATGTTCCATTGTAAAATAATTTGTTTGTGATCCAATTCTTTGAAATAATTAACAACATCATAACTGTGTGATTTCACCGTTTCAATTTCTAAGTATACATGATCTAAGCATTGCGAACCTCTAGTTGATTCATTTATAATCTGCTTGAGATCATGATTAGAAAAAATTGATTATTTCACAGTCATGTAACTTATGAAAGTCACATGCCACTAAATTATAGCCATGACAGTCAAAAATAGATTGAAAAGAATTGGTAAATGTTTGATCATCATATAAAGTAGCATACGGCGGTCTGTAAACCGCGGTTAAGATCAGATTATCAATTTGTATAGATAAAAAATCAATGATAGCATTATCTTCACTAGTATGCAAAATTTTCGCCTTTAATACAGATTTACTATAAATGAGTACTCCTCCACCTCTTTTATCCAGCGATCTGTCTTTTCTGAATAAAGAATAGTGAGGAATATCAAATTCATGGTTTTCAATATCCTTATTAAGCCAGGTTTCAGATAATATTATAAAATCAAAATCATTACTTATTATAAAATTACACAGCAAAAAGTTTTTGTTCCTAACACTTCGAAAGTTAGCATAAAATAAAGTAAATGTAGAACACGACTTATCTAAACAATTATCGACTTTTACTGATTCAACTTTGTTTGATATCAAAATCGAAAAAGGAAACAATTGGAATTCCACAGGGACAAAGTTTGGGGCCAATTTTATTTAAAATCGTATTTGTACATTTGGAAACTAAGATCCTTAATGGTCGAGTTTGCAAATTTGATGATGATTTAAAAATAATCTTTCCTATTGATCCAAAAAATGTCGAATTCTCCAAAAATAATATGACATTAGCTTTGTATGATTTAAGTAGATATTTGATAACACTAGGGTGGAGAATAAACAGTAAAAACGGAAGCTTTAAAAATAGGTAGCAAAACTGACTTTAATTATGTTTATTTTCATGATGCCGTGATTAATGATGTTTTTGAAATTAAACTTATGCAAGAAATAAAGGATTTAGGCATAGCTATTCAATGTAAAGCTTCTGCTGAGAGACATATTGAAAGGATAGTAGACAGTGCCAAGAAAAGATGGCCACTAACAAATCGAAATATCTTAACCACTAACATAAAACTTAAAATGTATATAATATGGATTAGACCGATACTAGAATATGCTGCCGCTACTTGGAATCCATTAAAAAAGGGTTTGTCCAATAAGATAGAAGCTGTACAAAGAAAAGTTGTGAAACAAATTAGTCCTATCTCCTGCACTATATACGCCACTAGATTACAGTTTGTATCACTGCAAACTTTATGGTTTCGGAGGATGTGCTATTGCATAAAAGTTTTCCATTTGAACCAGTGGACTGGTGCCTATATGAATCCAATAAGAAAGAGTCATGAAGTTGGAACTAGATCTGGACATTTGGCAATATCTCCTCCTTTGGTGGGGAATGTTGCGAGCAAGTTATTCTCTTTTTCGAAAATCTACAAAATTTATAATCAATTGCCAAAGGGGCTTAGAGAAACGCCTCCATCTAAGATGTCTTTTAAATTTTTATCTACTGAACTAGAAAAAGTCTACAATCCTGCTGATATTTTTTATTTTGATTATGATAATACTTTCTCATGGTTGAATAAAAGACAAGGATAATTGTTATCAGAAACATAATTTCTTGAGATTTTTATTTCCAAGTTTTGTATTATTAAAATTGAAATGTTATGCATTATATCATCATGTTAGTCAACAATACATACAATCAATTGCTAGTCATGGTTCTCATTTTTTGCATAATGTTACACTCGAATTATACCTTAATTTTTCCTATTTTTGATGATGAATCTATTACTTTTTACAGCCGAACTTTCTGATATTGATATATTGTACAGTACAACTAGTGAGATTTACTTATCTACATGAGACTAATTGCACATATTTATGTGATGTGATATCTTATTTATATTGTACATTTTCCAATATCATTATTTGATGGAACATGTGTGGTTTGAATCCAAATAAAGATATTCTATTCTATTTTATTCTATTCTAAGAACTGCTGGTTATACCACGTGAAGCAAGTGCGTGTGAGAAAAATAAAATGAATCACGTGGATTCATAGGTCATGTTGCGTGACATAGGACGCAAGTGGTGCGCGTAAAATTAAAAATTTTGATACGTACAATAAGGAAAAAATTATGTTAAAAATATCAGTTAAGCGTTATGCAAAGCAGGCTATTGCTAGGTTGAAATTGTAGGCAGATGGAGCCTGAGAACTGTATAGAAAGTTGAATGTTCTCAGGATCAGGAGCTTCGATAAACGGTTTAAACCTGGCTATGCTTACTGATGTCGGTGTCGCACCTTGCATGATAATAAAGTATTTGTGTTGTCTGAGCAAAACGGGTAAGGACCGCGATACTTTGGTTGTAGTGGTGCAACGGCAGTGTCGTTGCGAATGAGTACTCTCTTGCAGCTGTAGAGATGCGGATAAACAAAATCTCGACGAGGCGTATGTCTCGGCTGCTTTTCAGAGATGTTACCGAAATGAAGACGGAGGTGGGTAGCTTCGTCCTGTTGGTCTTCCTGTGCGGGTAGTAGACGTGGGAGCTGACTAGGCAGGCGTAGATCTATGCCGTACAAGAGTTGTGATACAGACATTTTAATGAATTCACTAGTGCACGAACGCATGGCGAGCAGAACTAAAGGTGGTGCATCGACCCAGTTGCCATTAATGGACGAGGATGCTACAGCAGCTTTGAGTTCCTTCTGCATTCTCTCTGCCTTACCGTTAGATTGGGGATGGTAGGCAGTGGTCAGCCGTGACCCTTTCAAGCGTCGGCGCAAGCGACTTCCTCGGTGACTAATGTCCCTTTTTTGACCTTGAGGTTTTGATCTATTCTTCGCCATGTCTTCAATTTGGCGCTTGATTTTAATAACTTCGCTTCGTAGATCACGAGCCACTTGAACGGCCATAAGAGCATTTTTATTTTCTTTGATTTGCCGCTTTATCGCTGAATCTACAGTGACAGCGCGTACCTGTGACTATCGCAGTCTGTACACAAAAGCCAACCCTCGAATTTACTTGGCCAATCTACATTCACGGTCTCAAAGACCTCTATCTTGATTAGCCGTGTAGGTAGTTCTGCTATAATGTTTGAATTAACCACCTTTTTGGAAATAGTCATTACAAAGCCTACCGCAAAAAACGTCCGAAAACTGAACGAAGTTGGTGTCTAATTTTTTCATGTCATAAGAGCTCGCCGACAGTATTGGTCCTAAAATTCTATGGTAAAGCCATCCACACAGGAACAAACTGATCTATTGAGTCACCGTTGTGGTAAAAATAAAATAGCATTTCGATAACTGCGATCCAATCTGAATTTTTTGAGATCTGTGCCGTGGCAGACTAATAAATTTTGAACAGCGTGGTTGCCATACTTTGTAGAGGCATTTTCCTTATAATCTATTGAGAGCCCCAAATTTACCAAATTCGTATCGGTCAGTGCTTGTTTGCAGCGTCTATTCTACGTTGATCAGGATAAAAGTTAGTGTTTAATGAATTTTTATGTTTTGTTCTAGTCTATCAGAATCAACCATACGACTGCTTCAGAGATGCCAGTTTTGTTGACACTTTTAAGATTAGTTTTTACGTTAAACACAATTTTGATTATTTAAATATGCAGTAGAAATTATGACTGAGTACCTTTTACGCAACATTGCAATCCAATCGTTTGAGATTTGAGAATAAATACAGAAAAACTAAATTACCTGTTCCTAACCGAACCCAAAATTCTCGAATGAGATAATATTCTCGTTTTACTAAAAGTGTATTTTGCATCAAATAATTAGTATGTTGCAAAAGTGACTATGGTCTTTAAAATTTGAAGTCTAAAGTAAGCTGGCTACTACGCTTTATCAGTGATGTTCGCGCAACAATTTAATTGCCTCCGCACAATGATCAAAAACTGAAATTAAAAAAATTAAACAATAAAAATAGACGAATGAATTTAAAATTTGGATATTCTCAAGTTTAAAACAATATTTCTGTTTTTCATTAAAAGTCGTTTCAATCAGTTGCAGTGGTTAAAATTAATCAATATATTGTTCCTTTATTTTTGGCGGAGGAAATACTTTGACAAAAAAAGTCCCTGCAGGTCCTATTTACGTTCCCAAACTAGTTACTTTCTCCATATGTCGGGAGAATATTTAACTATTCATACCTGGTGAAATCTTATATAATGCGTTACAAATACTGGCAACACACAACCTTCAACGCGCGTCTTAGTCTCTATTTGTCTATAATCTCTAATTAACAATGTATTGATTTGCATAAGGAATAGTTGATAATTTTTTACATTAATTTTTCGTTATTTGACACATCAAATGTTTAACTATATGCGCACCTCTTGCGCCCTATGTCATGCGACGTGATCTCTGGATCCACATGATTCATTTTATTTTTCTCACACTCAATTGTCTCACGTGGTATAACCAGCTGTTCTTAGCTAACAATTGCGTATCATTTTTGAATAGTTCTCCGGTGTTATGCTATCGCTGCGGCAATGTTCGAATACGGTTTTGTCGTCACGCTTTGATTTTCATGTATGTATTTTTGTAAATTGTAATGTTGCAACGCATGGCATGCACCTGAGCTCGCATTGTCTTTTTTGGTATGACCAGCTACTTATAGCAATCGCCTTGTGTAACAACACTAAGTAATCGACTTCGTATCATGGTACAGGCCACTTTCAATTCATTTCTCAACTTCATCAGTTTCACAATGCACACTCTACGAATATCATGACCACAACGTCGAGCACACTTGGTACTTTAGTCGTATTCGAACTCATTGACAGCGATCCAACCTGCGCTGGTTTCAACTAGCTAAACCTAACTGCGTCAGTGGCAATCTACTCTGCAATCTTCACACTTCGGCTCTCAAAATATCACACTAATCTATTTCGTATCACGCGGTATGACCGGCCACTACAGCTAGCAATTCTTGTAGCAATGTCTAGTGGTTATTTGGCATCATCTCATTGTTGAAGCAACCAACAAGCATGCTCCAGCCGAGCATTTACTGTACATTTATTTCAAATTTGATATGGGCAGAATAATAACCTGTTGCTTAACTGAGTTCGAATTCTGCCCTATCAAGCCTCGCCGAGAGGAATTTGTTTCTTTTTTTCACAGAGCTAGGGATGTAATGGCTCAGAACAATTCCCCGACATATTGCCTAAATGTATTTCAAATTTCTTTTACGCGCCACCGTTAACCAATGGCGTGCGAGCCTACGCTTGCAAAACTATATAAGCTAAGTTTATTTACTATGCTAGTCATTAGCACGTTTGATATTTTCTGCTGTGCAACACGGGTGATTGCTGTCTCACATCATATTTTATTGTTTACCTAAGCTGACTTTTGGACAAGCATCAGTTACGCAGTGTCTCCTAGTCACTTAAATCTCAGTCACACCAATTTTCTTGTTGCTGCACAACTAGTCATATAGATTGATTATCTATTAATTGGTCTTCTACGGATGCTAGCCACCATGGTGTTGCCACTGATTTTCAACAAGACAATTCTGAGCCTTCATAAAGCAACTCACTCCTCTGATTTCAACTTCATAACGAAGGAACACCAGCCAGTCAACCAGAGCCAGCCTCAAGTGTCTAGGAGTACTTCTGGACAACGCAACACAACCTTTGTCGGCATTTGCAGAAAGCAATTCCGGCTCTAATAAGGGCTACTAAACAGTAACTGATCTCATTATCTACAGCTTTTAACTAATTTTTAATATGGCACGACATTTATTTGCAGCCGGAGCGTTTACACTGTTTTTTCTTTTATTCCTGTCTCTTGAATGAGTGTAATTTCTCCATCGCAACAGGTTACCGATATTACAAATTCATAAGGGTAAATTTCATACATTATCAAAATTGCATCTCTAACTAGCCAACTGTCTCTAATAGATTATCAGTTGTTTATAATTGTGTAAATTCTAAGAGAATACAACATCAATTTTCTTTTTTCTGATATTTTGCTAGATTGCATTCTTGTCGATTTTGTCTTATTCATTTGATATTTAGTTTCCTCGCGAGGAACTGGCACAAAGTTGGCGAGAAAACCTTCCTTTCTCAACTTCTACAAACTTTACTCTTATCATTATCGATAAAGGATAGCTAGTGATTATTTCAATCAATCATACATAATAGTAATTTTTTTATTTTGATTTTCTTCGATTTTCATGCAAGATTGCCTATTGCCAAATACAAATATATTATTGTTATATGTGTCAATATATTGTTTGTTTTTTTGCAATTAGAATCTTTCAATAACATAAATATTGATTTTTCGTGTATAGTTATAAAGAAAAATGGCCCAGAAAATTCTGCCACCAGAATTTTTTTCTCACGCACAATGGACATTGAGCAAAAATTTAAATAATGCTGTAGCAGATAAAGAAAGAGAGAATGCTGAGTCAATACAAAACGAAAGCGACAGAGTTATTGAAGAAACGGATAAACGCACTGAAAAGACAAATAAAGACGTGCAGAGAAAAATAGGTATTTTATACCATTTATATTAATATTAGAGCAAAGATTAAGTGAAGTGTCATACTATAAGAATGAGATTGATATGAAGCTTAATGATGCCACAAATGAGACAAATAATTTGGACTCATACTTTCAGCGTCTAAGAAGGGCCTTAGAAGCCACACGAGAACCTCTTCACGTCTCTAAACAATGTATGAAAAATAGGTTAAATTTAATTAATTCTATTATTTAAGGATGTCAAGGGTTGGCATTGATTTGGTGAATGATGATGCTCATAAAGAGTTAATAAAGGAGATCGAAACGTATGAAGGAGTTCAAGCTATTTTAATAAAGTGCATTGAACAAGCAAAAGAACAAATACGGTAAGCTAATTTATTTTTAATAAAAGGTTAAACCGTAAATCTGTTTATGATTTAAAGACATTATCATGTGACAAACAGAAAGCAATGGATACTGATCAATTCGTTTCATCACTGCGTGTTGAGCAGAATTTGAAAACAGAAAATACAGGCTTATCGTGCCATGCGTAAGTGAACTCTGCATTAATATTGTGAAGTGTATATTCACCGGATGAATGGAAACAATACGCTATAAATCTTATCAACCAAGTCGATAGTCAGGTGAAGAATTCAAAACAGTTGCGTTCAATTTTAGATGGTGTATTACAACAAACCGCCACAGACCAGCAAAAGCAGCTAGAATCTACGAACAGAGCATTGGCCATACGTATTGAAGAAACTCGAAAAGCCAAAGGAGAATTCGAAGAAAATATGGCACTTGTAAGTAATAAATTTATATCAAATTATTCGGAATGGAATGACATAATGTAAAAACTAACAAATGTATTGCATTAATAATGAAAATATATTACTTTTAATGTTTAATAAATGTATTATTTCATTGATAAATAACAAATTTTTGGTTATTTGATTTTGTGAAATAGATAAATTAAAATCAAACTTACGGGTAAAATTGAACTTATTCTCAGCATTTTAATGAACCAATGTAATAAACAGAAATAAATCTGTTTTTAAACATTTTAGAAACAAATAAATATATTATGTATAAAATAAATAGCAAAACTTAAAATTTAGTCAAATTAAATGCAAACACAATGTAAGTTACTTTCCTATATGAGAGATCGTGTGGCTTTAGATTAATAATACTAAGTAATAATTTTTATTTGGTAACAGAACCAGTACTAATTTTATGCTGGAGGAAATATCTTCCTCTACACTAGTCTGGCCTAATAATTCAAAATGATGTATTTGGATAGTTGAGTGCAATAGTGACTAACAAAATGTATAACGATAAGGCTGTTGGAAGTTGAGAAAGAAGAATGCTTTCTGCAGTTTCGTTTTAGTTCTTCCTGAAGAGAGATTGATTTCAAATGGCTAGAATCGGATACATTAATGCTTGTGAAATGTTAGAATATAGCGCCATGTGCAGGATTTGCTACCTTTTGTTGAACAATTATAAGACTTTGTTTTAAGACGAGGAAGAACCAATTTCAGACATAGACCGTGAGATATATTCGTCGTAATTTTCAAGTTTCAGTTAGGTAGCTGAAATAAAATGAATAGATCTAGTATAGCAAATTATGGCAGAGTAATAGAAAATTTTAAGTACTATACAGATAAATTAAATATTGGAATGCCCATTCGTGATGTTTAGAGTCTAAAGCAAGTTGCTTAATTCGGAGGCTGGGCGAGAAGAAACTTAACGCTCCAAAACTTGTGAAAAGCCTAAGGATAAGGAATCATAAAAAGAGTATTACGGGTGAAGAAGGAATCAGTTGCACATTCAATATGAGTTTGCGCAAAAGAACTTATTAAGGATGTGCAGGTGAACCGCCTTCTTGAACTCGAGCTTTATTTCGAGATTAGTTTCCGTAGGTAGTACGTTAAATACATTTGTTGGTTTGGAAGAAAGATAGATTTTTTTTAAATTAAAGAGATGCTGTTGCGCGTGACGTAGGGATGATTCGGATGAGCGAAATTTGAAGGTAAAAGGCAAGTTAAGATCTTAAGAACAAAATAGATGACTCGTAAATGTCGGGTGAATAAAAAAGGAGAAGAATCGCAAAGATCAAGCATTCTCGATAGATCTGCCTACAAGGGAAGATAAGTTTCATAAATCAAGAAGCGATCTGTTCAACGGCATAATAGGAAGCAAATGTAAGAGAGCAATAAATTTTTTCTAGCATAGGAAACAAGGAGTAGGTCAAAGGTTTTGGATAATGTGAATTAAAGAGTAGAGTTTTCTTTCTTGAGGCAGATTAAACAGGCCCATTTGAAGAGTTTGGAAGTAATGTGAAAAGGATGTATGGAGAAGTCTAATGATTTATAAAATTAGACGATAAGGTACTTGACCGAGTCAATCATTTCAAAATCAAGGGAACAATTTGCGTTCGGGGAGAATGGAACGGTCCGAGATAAGTTATCAAACGTGTTTTATCTGGATTTAATTTAAGACTGATTCTATTAAGGTGAGAGTACAATGTAGACAGTATGTGAGTGACTAAACGTGAGGAAAGGTTGGGTAAAGTTGAAGTGCTGAATACTATTACATATCATTTGTATATTTGAACAGCATGAATTGGTTGGCCAAAAGCTGCAATTGTGCGAGTTCTAGATTGAATAATATAAGGCCAAGTACTGAAACCTGTGAGATTCTAGGTCGAATAATGGTTGACCTTGAGTGACGATTTCCGAAGTTTACAATAGTGTACTGGTATCAAAGCTAGAAATTGACAAGTTTAAGAACTCTGCCGCATATACAATTGCTCAGTAAGGTGGAATTAATTGCCGAGAACGATATTGAATCGAAAAACCTAAAGATTTCTAGAAAGCGGAAAGTGCATTTTTGACTTTTGAAAATGGAAGATTAACAATGGTTAAGGACAGACTAAGTTGGTGGAGTAAGAGCGTCCATTTAAGAAATAATGTTAATCATCAAGGAAGCAGAAACTATGTCGGGACTTAATGAGAGTTATATATGAGCCTGTTAAAGATTTTAGTGAAAGGAAGGACAATGGTTATTGGATGGAGGTCTTTGAATGAGGAGATTGAAAATATGCCATCCTTTTTAATACGTGAGATTAGCTAATTGAGCTACTCCAGGGAAAATAGGTAGTTTAGAGACATCTGCTGTTAGCAGCAGCAATCAAAGTAAAGTTGTTTCAACCTACAAGAGCAATCATGCTGACGAAGACACTATATAAATCAAATCGTTATTTAGATTTAGTTTCTTTGGTTGCTTGAACAACCATAAACAGCGAAACGTTGAGTCAAAGCAAATTCTCAGTGTCACCTTTATTGAAAATCTCAGCAAATGGAGTGGAAATAGGAAAGGAATTTACAAAATAATTCAGATAGTTGTCGGTAAAGCTGAAGTCGTCCGAGACAGAGAAGTTTATGTTTGAATTTTTGGCCTTATGGACCAGTGCGATTTTGATGATAAAGAATTTTTACGGGAGATGGGAGCTGCCCAAGTTCGTCTTTTGATGTCGAGTGCTTGTCTGTTGGTTAATTGTTTAATAATTTCATCAATACCTCGGAGCAGGAGAGCGCGGATAAGTTACAAGGTGCATAATCTTGGGTTACTTGCAAGGTTGTCCCGCGTCTTGAATATGTTTTTAAATTTGATTAATTCCTACAATATTTTATAATTAACTTATGCTTACATTTGAGTCTAATCATTCATGCTTATTCTTATATGATTTATTTGGGGACATTTATTTGAGTTTTTTGTTGGCATACCTTTTGGCAGTTCTTGGAATTGGAAAGTTTAAAATGTCTCTAGTATTTTGCTCGAATCTATCCGGTCATAGATAGCAAGTGATCAGATGCGTGCCTAAATATCTTGATCGAATTTTGATCGATGAGTGACCATTTTATTGTTGAGGATATAAATAATAGGCATATTAGAGGTTATCGTTTTGTGAAAAGAAAAGAATAGTTGGGCAGTACATATGGTTAATCAATTTTATTTGCTTCATCGATTTTTTATGTCATTAACATGTCTTACTGCCGATTGTGAAATTGATTATTTCAAATTAACTAGTTATTTATAAAAAATTATCAAGCAAATTAGAAAGCGTATGGTATGTTGATCCATTGGAAGCTGTTCCAACAGAAAATTCTAAATAGCACCATGTTATTACGAATATAAATTAAGCTTATCACGCAAGAATCCTGTGGCAATTCAAAGCCAGGAGGTCTCTAAATTGTATGGCAATTACGCTGCTCTGAACATAGATGTTGCATTATAAGCACCTTTCAACTTTAAGTGAAATGATTATATTCTGAATGAATGGGCGATGTGTAAATTGGAATTTGTTATAACGGTAGTGTTAAAATATTACAAATCTTATCCGCATAGAGGACATTACCACTTTTGGATCAAAGTAGTTATGTTGCATTCGGTATAAAATCATAAAAATTAATATCAGTAAATGCATTAAAAAGAATCGTGACTATGTTGAAAATAGCATACTAGCCAAATATAAAAGCTCAAATGTCGGAGGGTTCAAGACAGAAAACGATAATCCGATAGCTACTATTTTAGTTTTGCCTTAGATTGTGTGCAACGACAACCCAGTTGGAAATCTGATAAGAAGCCATTACTGCTACATTTTAGGTTAGATTAATGCATGTTCGTAAAGCATACATTGCGTAGTAATTAATTTATTTATAATGACAAAAATATTTAAAACTTGAATGGATTTTACTCTAAGCGAATATCTAGTATGTAAGTGCAAGTTGTATCCATGACACACTGTTTCATGTATAAGTTTGAGCCAAAAATGCATTTCAAAACGCCTTCACAAAAGGGAATAAAGGTCGGAACCGATAGCATAATCTGAGTCAAAGTACGTTAAAATTTTACAGGTTTTTTATTTCTTCTAACCCAACACATGAAATATATGATTAGCGCGTAATGTGACCAAGCAAGTTTTATTATTCGCACAATATCTATAGTAAGCAAAGACAATGAAGGCTGTTTTTTGACTACCATCAAAATATTGTTTGGAAAAAAAAGGACAAAACCGATTTTTTGTTCTCGCATTTCACACTCTTTCCGTATTTATATTTTCTGTTTTCGTTTTGCCTTCCAATATATATATATATATATATATATATATATATATATATATATATATATATATATATACACTCTCCCCTATATATGTGTGTGTAGTTGGATATACTTAAATAGATAATGAAAAAGCGATTATTTTGTCTGATAAAATTAGTTTTTATCTTTTTACATGGAAATGGTATCATAAATTCTATCAGAGCTCGCGTAACAAAAGAATAATCTAACTGCTATATCAAAATTAAATACATTGATTTTTGTCTTATTTAGTACCGTTAAACATAAATGCATTTTTCAAAACGGCAACGACTAAGTACTCCCATTGCATTATGCATTTCCACGCATCAACCATATAGCACTACTACTTTGACTACGACTATAGGTGTTCTATAATATTTTCTCCACTTATATGATTGGTTCATTCCTAAAAAATATCAATTCGTTTTATCATGTATGCTAATAATGCAAATATTAATAACGGAGCAATTTTAGTAATAATACCGATACTAAGCCATACATAAAATAATCATTGCTGTCATAATTAAAATTTATAGAACTTAATTCAAGTTATAATAATTACTACATATACTTAATTTACATTTTTTAAAAATATTTTAGATTCTTAAAGAAATTTCAAAGATGGAAGACACAATTATTGATTTAGAAAATTCAATGGCATCCAAACAAGGTTACAAGCGTTTAGTGAAATTGCGTGAAACTCTCAGAACTCAACGACCAAATATAGAAAACTGCAGGGACAAAGTTTCATACAGGTAAAACATTAAAAATTTGAAAAATAATAATTCACTGCATGAATAAGTATAAACATTATATTGTTTTTCATATCTCATTTTTAGGTTGGAAGAACAGATGCAAGAGTTAGTTGCAGACGAGCAAAAATTATTGCATGAAATTGAGAAAGCTGACGCAAGTCTAAAGGGTTTGCGTCGAAGGCAGTTGGATCTAGAAGAAATCGAATTAAAATCTAACACATTATACATTGACGCCGTCGAATGTATGGGACTACGCAGTAGTATTAAAATCACTGCTTTTTAATTTTCTCTTAGTTACCGGATCATGATCAGTCTTCAACTGAAGTCACCCAATTGGATATTTAGCTTAGGCAACACGTTACTGTATTCGTAATCCACTCACAGCAAAGGTACAACAAACTCAGAAACGTTAGGCTATTTATTTAGAAATAAGATCAATTCGAGTCCACACATCGTGTTCGCAATAGACGCTTAAACAAGTTTATAACACCAATTAGATAAATCTTCCTTTCGTCAAACTTAAAAGCACATATAAGTATAAGGCATGTCATTTATATGCATTTAAAGTTTATTTATTTACAAAGTAAGCCTTAAATAAATGGATTCTGAAGTTTTTCTGTCTTATGTTTTACAAGAGAAATTTTGCACGACAGGTTGTTGCACAATTGCATAATCCTTGTTTTATTGAATAAGGTTTGGAAAATCCATGTCCCTATTTTTCACGAGATATTTCTAGACTACTTTTCAAGTATTTTGATAAATCGACCGTTCATCCTACAAAATATCGCAAAGAATAAAGAAATTGAGAAATGTAGTTGAAACGACTATATTTATATTTATGACTGACCGATTTCATAAAAACAACTGAAGTTTAAATAGATAGGCGTGCACTGCGGATTCAAGTGTGCACCTATAATTGTTGAACATTTAGTTAAACACAACAACGCGCATATGAGCATCACACTGAGCGAGACTACTGTGACAAAATTTCAATTTCGTTTTTCACGCATAAGAATAATTATTAGGGTTAGGTATGTGTATTTAGCCTATCCACTTAATGTACTGATAGCATCATTCTTCAGAAGTTAATTACTGGTCTATATTTTTATGTTAAATAATGAAATTTTGAGTGGGATATATTGTTATTCATGGCGCATAGTAATACAAAATTATACATAAATGTAGTAAAATCATTTTAGGAAAAAGAAATAAAAGGTCAGTGTGCAAATAATAATCGACATTAAGATACAAATTGAAAATAAATAAAAGTCAGACAAAAAACCACCTACAGAAGAAAATATCACTGTAAAATTATAAGGAAAAATGATAATTGGTATAAATGCTTGTGACTAACTGTAACACGCACTGAACACGCTAGATACGTCAACTTAACAAAAAAATGAAGTAAGAAATTGTATGTTGTAGGACTGTAAATAACCATGAAATTGATTAACAAGTACTGGATTTATTAAATCGCCCATAAGCCAATCATTATTTTATATTGTTATTTTTTATTATAGCTAGTTTCCGACTCTGATCTGTGCAGTCGTCGCTTCCAATTATTATTTATAGCAATATTACAGATGGAGCCAAGCAATTTTCGCCATCAACATAATGTGATCTCTAGACTTAATTTCAATAGGTTCCATAATCAATAGCGTTTTTCTGTTACAACTGCATATAGATATGCGACAACTACCATCTTACTTAACTGTAGATAACATAGGATTCATCATTCCTCCTGCGCTTCATTTTTTATCAGTTAGCTGGCGCCACCTTTACAGCCTTTCCAAATCCAACCTTAGGTGATATGCGATCATGCCATCTAAGATCGTATCTGGCAAAGCAGTCGTACGGGCTGAATAATTTTTGGATTGAATGAATCTCGTTTTGGCACGACACGTTGGGTTTACCTAGTACCTATTGTCTGTCAGAGACGTTTCACAACCAGCGAGCGACTTGGAAAGTGACACGAAGAGATATTTCTAAAAATGCGCTATCTGCCAACAACGTAAGCCGCATCAATGCGAGGTCACACCGTTGGCGTTCAACGCGACACAGGAGAATCAAATTCCTAACCATTAAATTAATATGGCCATCGCCAATGGCTCGTAGCGGTGTGACATACATATTCGAAATAGTCGATGGTTTAAACACAAAGTAGAATTTGTCGCTTTTTTTCCATATCAAGATTCTGAATACATTCAGTTTTTATTTCGCCTTTCGAAATTGTCACGGATGAAGACTCTATATTTGAATTTAACGAGTGGAAAAGTCATTTTTCAGCCTAGCTGTGGACCATGGACGATCGGTAGCATGCAGCAGAATGCACAAATTGCAAGTTGGAGGTACTGCGTTGGTGGTGTCACAATGAGCCTGGTATATTTTGTGATCATCTGCACTTAGTCGAGCGAGAGATGCGGTTTACGGAGTCGACCGAAACAGCGTTGATGACGGATTCAGAGGTGCGCATGAACGTCGAGAAGGTTCTGCAAACAAATAAAGTTCAATTTAAGCTGCCAGATGTAATGAAACAAACCAAGGCGTTGATGCATGAACTGTTGTGCAATCAACGACAGACCTGACTCAAACATTCAATCCGCACACGACTTAAGCTCGGTGGAAAAGTGATAGCTTTCACATTCAAGTCAACTGCCTTGCATGCCATCAACAGCGTAATGTTGAGGCGAGGCGAAATAATCATCAACCAACAACTTGGAGGTGTACGGCCCGTGGCAAACGAGAATGAGTAAAGTTGGCGATTCAACTTAGAAGAAAGTGTATGCAACTCTACGAAAGTCTACGACGGATCATCAATCACGGAGAAGTTGAAGAATGGCGAATAGAACAATAAAGCTATATACATAAGCCTAGATGCCTCATAATGAAGAACAATTATCATAGTTAAAAAGTGCTTCAAGTAAATTAGCATTTATTTTATCGGTTAATGTCTATTCGAATAGCTAGACACAGCACTTACTGTATTTTTTGATCAGATTTTAAAGCGACTATCTATATTTGATTTATTATTCAAATGAGTAACTTTTCTATAAAAAACTATGAATAATTTTAGTTATAGCAGTGCTGTTAGGGATAGCTAAATGAACGATTTGCTATATTTTATTTTGTAGTTAAATAAGTAATAAACAAATAAAATAAAAAGAATAATTATAGCATGGATTTAAAATTTATGTGACAGCATTTTATAGGCCAAAAATGCCGACAAATATATACAACTTAAATTGGGGAATAGAAAGAGAACATACTCCTTTTTATTAAAATTCAACTACACCGAAAGAACGAAGGCAGCTCGACAAATCGATGCATCTGAAATCCATGTAAACGGGAATATTCATTCATTACAACAGCAGCGCCACAAGATATTACAAGAGAAGCCTGGTAAATAACTTTGACATCCGAGTTGGGGAAGTATTCTCTGCGCACAATTTTGAGGTGTTAGAGCATTTGAAATAGATCTTGTAAATGAAGAACTATTCTAATAATAAAAATGATTTTAACATAAGACCTCGCTCGGTGTAACGTAAGACACTAATGGAAACGTCTACTTAAACCTACCTTAATTAAGAGGTCTTCAAACATCAATATTGTTTAGACGAATAAAGCACAACACGAGATATAATTTTTCAAATGTTCAAGTAAACATCAGTTTTAGCACAGAGAGTAATATTTTTGAACGTAAACAATTTTATTTTTTTGCTCCAAGTTCTTGATTGTGACAATTTTCACATGTACGCACGACCGCATATACATCGAACGAACTAAGAAGCAGTTAAATACTATTTGTTGAGGAGAACTAATATATATGCAAGTATGTATTAGGTGTAGCGAACCTAGTAACAAATTAGTTCAGTTATGACTAGAAGGATAAACCAAAGGCAGCATGAACGGAAAGTATAATCTCATGCACATTCGTTTCGTGCATACTGGCGACTCATCAGTAGGAGCCGGTATTACGCCCTTTAACAACTATATATTTGGGTGAGGAATGTGGGATAATAGGACAGTACAATCTCCCAGACTAATGTGTAAACCTATAGTAGTGAAACTTTATATGATGTTAGCTTCACTACTATAGGTTTACACATTCGTCTAGAAGATTGTACCGTCCTATTATCTCACATTCCTTACCCAAATAAATAGTGGTTAAAGGGCGTAATACCGCCTCCTACAGATGAGTCGCCAGTAAGCACGAAACGAATGTGCATGAGATTATACTATCCGTTCATGCTGTATTTGGTTTATCTTTCTGGTCACAAGTGAACTAATTTGTTGCTAGGTTCGCAACACCTAATACAAATTTGCATCTATATTAGTTCTCCGCAACAAACAGTATTTAACTGTTATTAAATCACCTAATGTACGAAAATGAGCAGTATTCATTTTCTAACATTACGAACATCAATATACTGAAAATAGTTTTCTGTACATACAAGAATTAAATTACTAAACGTTAGTAGTGCTATTTACAAGATTGGTAAATTTACAATAGTGTTCTGTACATATAAGAATAAAATTTATCCTTCTGGTCACAACTGAACTAATTTGTTAATAGGATCGCAACACCTAATACATACTTGAACTAAGAAGCAGTTAAACGAAAAATGTGTGACGGAGAATAGATTAATTACCTGGCACTTGTTGTACCCAACAAGGTGTATGCTTCCACAATCTCCAATTCTACTCCAAATATTTCGACTACCGGTTACGGAAACCATTTTCAACGGAAAGCACATACCACAAAAAAATTGACAATCTTTAAGTCGTGGTAAATTTAGTTTTAACTGTTTCATTTGTACTTATTGGTAGATATCTTAAACATAACCGTCTTTTCATTAGGTAAATTTGTGTTATGTATGTGTATGTCTGCTTGTGTACACTCATCGAAATGAAGCTACAGTGATCTAGTAACACCTACTATTGATTCAGTAGATTAACTTAGGCCAAGCCTGTGTTTATGTGCTCTCGCTTGGTTTTGATTGAGAATTAATCAGTCATTGCACGTGTATACTCATCCGGATAGTTGTAATTCACAATTAAGGTGAACTATAGCGTACATTGATACCCATCATTTTGGTACCATATACCGACTCGGCAACCACAGTGTTTGTACCATGTAACTTTTCGGTACTGTAATGATGCTATCGGTTACTGACAGATTAGCCATAGTGTTAGTATTCTTTACAGACTCGGCATATATATTATATAGAGTGAGTTAGCGTTGAAGTCGCATTATCGAGACTTTATATGATGTTTCCTTCACTACAGTAGGTTTACACATTCTTCTATGAGATTGTTTCGTCCTATTATCCCACATTCCTCATCCAAATATATAGTGGTTAACGGGCGTAATACCGGCTCCTACTGATGAGTCGCCAGTATAAATGAAACTGGTTAAGCTAAATTTACCACTTTACTTAATGATTGTCAAATTGTTTACTGTTTCTTTAAGAAATGTCGTTGTTGCGATACTGAATTAATTGAAATTACCTGATCTGCGTTTTGACTAACGCAGCTTTCATTGTTCCAGTTATTTTCTTTTTTTCATAATATTTCGATCTACATTACCGTAGATCTTCATCAGATGCATTTCACGAAACAAATGAAGCAAGTGTGTTATTTCCTCTAGTCATAATATTTATATACCACAGACTGACCTTTCATTAGATATTCGCGTGTCACATGTGTGTGTGTGCATTTTTATAATCGTTGTTTTCATCTAACTAATTTAGACCAGAGTGGCTGAATAATAATTTATTAATTGCATACAATAATTATTCGTTTTTTTACACACTCAATGTAAATGACGTAAGTGAGATGGGGAGACCCATAATTCAGAAACACTCGTCATAAAAACATGCCATGAGTGATAAAACCAGAAGTCCGAACGACTAATGCACATGTTAAATTACATTTCAAACCACTAGGTTATACTCAAGATAGATAAGTTAATAACAGACACTTCAGGAGTGTATGAGATCCCATGCAATGATTGTAGTCTCAAGTATGTTGGTGAGACCATGCGTCTAATCAAAGTAAGAAGAGGTGAACATAAAACGGCTTGTAAGTATGGACATATTGCTAAATCAGATCTTGCTCGTCATGTAGTGGAGACTGGGCATACTATCGACTGGGAGGAATGCAAACGCATAGCAATATGTAGTCGTAATAGGGTGACGAGATTGATTAGAGAATCTATAGAAATTAAATCTAGAGATGATATTATGAATGAAACAGCTGTTGAAAAATCTTTAGGTCCGATTTGGAATACTGCATTAGATAATGGCAGGAAAAGGCGATTGCATGAATTGGTAACTGAAGCTAGCTCCAGTAAAAGATTAAGAACATCAGATTAAGATTGACTAATTAGTGGGCTTTTATTCAAGAAATGAATAAACAATTATGAATATATTCTTCAAATTTCATCTCTAACTATTCATTTGATTTTAAAACAAATAGTGATTTCAACCTTAATTTTCTGTTTTACACCCCCACCCTACCCATTGGAAATATTCTAATAATACAATATTTATAAGTAATAATTTGTCTGACGCGTGCAAAGGGTAAATTAATGTCTATTGACTGCAGTTTCATTTAGATGTACGTACATGTGTATCAAAATAAAATAATTTAACTAAGTTTTTTAGTTATGCATACACATACACATGGACATGCGTGGCGTGCGCCAATAACTGTTATTAACTTCTCTATCTTGAGTACAACCTAGTGGTTTGAATTGTAATTTAACATGTGTATTAGTCGTTCGGACTTCTGGTTTTTATCACTCATGGCATGTTTTTATGACGAGTGTTTCTGAATTATGTGTCTCCCCATCTCAGTTACGTCATTTACATTGAGTGCGTAAAAACGAATAATTATTGCATACAATTGATAAATTATTATTCAGCCACTCTGGTCTAAATTAGTTAGATGAAAACAACGATTATAAAAATGCACACACATGTGTGACACGTGAATATCTAATGAAAGGTCAGTCTGAGGTACATAAATATTATGACTAGAGGAAATAACACACTTGCTTCATTTGTTTCGTGAAATGCATCTGATGAAGATCTACGGTAATGTAGATCGAAATATTATGAAAAAAGAAAATTACTGGAACAATGAAAGCTGCGTTAATCAAAACGCAGATCAGGTAATTTCAAATTGTTTATTGGATGTGCTTTGAGTTGAATAGGCTTCCAAAACCAGTCGACGAAATATTTGGAATAAAATTGAAGACAGTGGGTACAAATACTTTATTGGGTATAACAAAAGCTAAGTAATTAGGCAGTTAATCTACAGAATCCTTTATAACCTTCTCAGGAAGTTGATTCAGATATTAGTAGCACTATCCAATAAATCAGTAATTACTGATCATATAATCAAAAAATGGAATAGAGTGAGCGTGACATTTTTTTATTAAATGTGGTCGTACTAATTCTTTTACATTTATGAAGCAGTGCGTGTCAAACAACAATAAGCCACGTTGAATGCTTAAACATTCCATCAACCCGATATAGTTCAAAAGAAATAAACGTTCGCGAAAACTGGGTATGGCATGATTCATCAAAAGTCTTAAGAACAAACTAATAAATGAAGTGCGACATTTCATATAACTATTAAATTTGTTATTCTGACCGGCCATTCTCATAATAGCTGAATAGATTTCATTAGAAGGGCGCGCATTTGGTATACTTTTCTGTATCTATAATTGCTGGATCAACACAGGATTGCTCGTAGATATACACACATGCATAAGCGACATGCACCTATTTAGCGAGACGTCAGTCAGATATTATGAGACAACCCATTCAGAGGTGTAAATGAAACGGAAAATGAAATCTCACTCCTGCTTTATAATGTTTTCTTAAGAAATGAGGTAAATTGTGGATTGATGAAAGATACCGACAGAGGTATTCGAAATATTTCCAATAAACGGATGAATTGGGAGCAATCCTGTGTCATAGTCATAACATATATCAGGTAAGCCAATATAATGTTTGACTATTCATGAATACAAATAGCAGAATGCATATTCAACAATCACTGAAAGTCCGTCTCCACAAACGTCATCAAATGCAACTTTGTCAACAAAGTAAGAGCTTGAATTTCAGACGAACAAAAGAAAAAGCAAAAAGTATATGTGCCGCCAAGCGAAGAGCAAAGTAGGCTTGGAAAAAGGGCTGTATGATTATAACCAAATACGCCTAATCGGGCAATACAGAAACAAAATAAATGAACCAGTAAAAACATCTGAACGAGTATCAAATGCACAAATTTTCCTTGAGCAGACGGAATGTAGGGAGCTTGTCCTTCGCATTCATTTTTATCAGGCGTTTCGTTGTATCAAAATGCTAGTTTTGCATTATATATGCGCCAGGTACCGGAATTTTTAGATCAAAGCAAATATTTTGGATGGCGCGTCCCCTTTGAAATGTATACTTTTGATTTGGTACGGCTTCATTGCTACATGGTGGGTGTTTAAATTTCATGTTTGCCTAATAAACCTCTCGGTATACCCACTTTCCAATGAAATTGTTGTGAGTACCGCCATTTCTTAGCATTGAAATTCGTCAGAACAGATGTGCTTTATTCTGTAGGATAGATTTCATATCCAGTTTCCATTTTTGTAAATTGCGACAACAGTGTGATAGAGGATTTGTTGTCCAATCTATGTCTGCTTTCGTTATATTTTTATTTTTAGACTACCTACTTACTGTCTCAATAGCTTAACGCAACATTTATAAAAATCACCTTCCAAGCCAAACGGATTTCCTGGTGAATTTAAAAGGAAAAACAAATAACAGTTATGCACATCGGAAGCTGTTATTTGTAGAAACCTACAGCATCAGCTAAATAAATAAAAACATAATCAATTAATTGAACATGAACTTGCAAACTTTCTGTGGGCGTGTGCTTAATTTTGTGGGCCTCAGCATGTGCGATCCCAGTTTCCTCTTGGATTTAATATACTTTATATAATGACTCCAATGTATTAAACATTTCTTTTTAAAATTGAATATAAAAACAACTGGATATTGCGATCGTGTTGAGCTCTTTTGAAAGGAAAATTCTCTTTTTTAACCGTGCTACGTATACCAGCCTTATAATAAATTTCTGCATCAATGGATACTTCATTTCTCCATGCAAATTAAAAATTCATTTATATGGCGGAAATAAATTTTCTACATGATCAATTCGATTTCATTCAATGAGTTAACAAGAAACATGAAAAAACACATTTAATAACTCGCTGCAAGGCCCACACCGTATACACGTGACATTTATAATACAATTTCAATAAATTTTATTCAGTCGTTTGAAAAACTACATATACTCAACGTATGTATGTTATCACGTATAAGCTTACTTTCATCTATTCAATGAGTGTCTTTTTTTACCAATAAATAAGTGATCGTAGAATCGTATATATATATATATATATATATATATATATATATATATTATTGTGTTTATTATGACAGAGTATGCCAATAGGACAGGTATCGGAAAGTATAATTTCGTGCAAATTTGTTTGCACTAATTGGCGACTCATCAGTAGGACTCGGTATTACGCTTTTACCAACCATAAATTTGGGTGAGGAATGTGGGAAAATAGGACGTGGGACAATCCTCTATACCCGTAAACCTGCTGTAGTGAAGCTAACTCATATATAGTCTTCGGCAATGCGACATCAAAGCTAACTCACTATGTATATATATATATATATATATATATATATATATATATATATATATATATATATATATATATATATATATCTAAGTCTGTGATGGGTACCAACACTATGGCTATTGTGCAGGTACCCGATACCAACATTATGATACCGAAAATGTGCATGGTACCAACACGATGGATTCCAATGGATGCTAAAGTTCACCAGAAATGAGAATTACAATGATGATGATTATTAATAGCAAAGAAAATATTGTCATGATCAATTTTGTAGCATAGCAAATGCCAAAGTTCAGAGGTTTCCAGCCAATAAAAAATATTTGCTTCAAGAATTTTTAAGCAAGGACTTTGTAAACTAGAACAATTTTTTTGATTTCCTACAAGTAATGACTTACAATTCCAAACTATTACTACTCAAATCTCAATAGTAGGGAAATGAGATGACATTTTGCAGACGCAGATACTAACGAGAGAAAAGATGGTGAAACTCCGTAAGCATAGGTGAAGGCTTATTGATGAAGACATTTATGTAAAATCGATGGAACCACTGACAAATAGGATCAACAAGCATGACAATTAACGTAAATTAAAATGATACGGTATTCTGCACTATATGAGACAGCTTCGATTTAATTCGCCTAAGGAAGGATTTTATTAATGATTCGTTGAATACTAATTGATAATTCTCAGAGGCGTATTTATATTTGGCGCGACATGAGCTAAAAAATTAAACATATTATCGAACATGGATTTCAAACTATGAACCGGTTTTGCGCTGTCATACATGTGAGAAAATATTTACTGAGGTATTTGTCTATTTATCATATTGCGCTGTATGATTAATCGTATTGCAAGCAAATCCAATAAAGTCCATTTTATCTCTACACAATCACAAAAGCTGTAGTTAAAAAGGCTGTCAGTGAGTGGGTGAGTAAGCGTATATACTTGATTGTCAACTAAATTTATGGATTTTTAGTGACGTCACACATAGGCTAAATTATTAGTTAAGTTAATTCACATAAAAATCTATTACCAAATGGCTGTATAATTTATACGAAAATATAGTTCACAGATAAATGCGACTAGACAAGAATTTAAAAGGTTGACAAATTATTCAAATAGTAACAACAAGAAAATAGAGATGACGAAAAAAATAATTCGTAACGTCTGGGAAAATATGGAGGTAGAACAGGAATATTTAAATACAAAAATGGAAGATATTGCTTCGAAAATAAATTAATTCACATCGCTGCATGTGAAATTCCGGATTAATTATATAAAAGGTTTAATAAATGAGACTGAAGGATAGGAATTAATAATTCCAAAACCAACAAAAACGAAAGCAAATATTCGAAGGTTGTATTACATGTTAAGGCCATAGAGTGAAGATTTCCTAATAAACAAGAAATGTAAAGGAATAACCTGAAAGTAGATCTTAAAAGAATTTCTTTTCAATAAATCAGATTCAAGGGATTTTTTATTTCAGCCAGCAGTTCTAGTCAATAGGATATGAGACAATTATCTCTTATTCTCATCTCAGGTCTAAGGAGATTCACACTTATGACACAATTTACATGCTGGTTTATGCTATCTCCTTAATTTAGTAGGAGCATTATATCACTAGCATACAGAAGATAGAAACCAGGACATGTAGTTTAATCTCGGCATATTTAAACATTTCGCTAACATAGAGATCCCCAGAGACTAATTAGTGCGACAACTGTAGAAGAGGAAACGTTGTCAACTATCGTATTGAAAAGACAGGTTGTTAACGCGCAAAACTTATTAATAAATATTTTTCAGCAAAAACAATAGAAAATATTTACATAAATAATAATCTTCTATGAATCTTAGAAAAGTGTTGAATAAGCTCTGCTTCTCTGGCAAAAAGCTAGTATAGAATTATTGTTTTAATTATATAAATACAATAGGGCTATGGAAATTTATTAATACTGTTAAATTTAAAATAAATTGTGATCCAAAGAAATAATCATCGTCCATTTATTTTTATTGATAAAAACAATTATGCATTTTGATTTGTAGCTATGTTAAATATTTAAATGCTACGCTATTTAGCGATCGCAGTCTTTTCTTGAGTTTACTATTTTTACTATATTTATTGACTCCCATTAGTCATAATTTTTGCGTTTCTCGAACTTTGTAAATTAACCTGTGAGTTACCATTTATTTTTATCGTAATATGACGCTAATTAAAAAAATATCAAATTTTCGTAATTAATAAATCAAAAATCAATTGACGATGACACATAATCAGGTTATCTCTGATTAAAGCATGCGTATGAATTATGAATACGCCGTATATAAATAAGTTTTGATGAATATAACACAACTAGTATTGAAGTTTACATATTGGCTCCACAACGAATTCAATTTGCCTAAAGTGAGTAACTACGACCTATTTATATGCAGTTATGTATTAGGACTTGTATACAAAGTAAGGGGTTAGTTTAAATTGGAATAAAAAAGATATGCTAAAGTCAGCGTGAGCCTCATTTATATATGCGTTTCGTGCTTAGTGATGGCTCATCAGTAAATAGAAATATATATGCATGTCTTTTAGTTCAGTCATTTCTATGAATTTGCAATTTTAATCTAAAACTAAAGCATGTATGGAGTTATATATTTATTATAAAGCGTGTATGTACAACACAGTTCAAAAATGCCATTTTCTTTTCGTCAGAACTCAACTCGATTATAATACCTGGCACCTTTTGTAGTCACTCATTTGGTAAGCAAGGGGACCAAAGTTTGATTAAACACATTTTATATTACTTAAACAGGAAGCAGGAAACACTTAAGCTGATAATTCTCTGTGTGGGTTCATGCGTTCTTCTGCGTGTTCCAGCGTGTATGTAACCCGATTCCTGTTTGTAGTTGTATAGTGTTTAATCCAAATTAATCTCTCTATATAAATTGCCAGATATTGGAGATGAGTCGCGTATTGCGGAAAAGAAAATGGTCAATTTTATCTATTATACATACCTGCCTTATAATAACTTTATACAGCAAAACATTTATTTCTTGATATAGAAACCAGTCTCATTGTACACATATTTATGAGTACGAACTAAGAATGGCATAATGTAGAAAAGGTAAATCATCCATTAGGCCGATTTCGTCCTTATTTGAAACTCATCACGTACTGTCCATAATTTGCCGCTGACATAACATGATAAGTTCCCAATAAGGACGAAACCGGTGTACTGGATGAATTGCTTTTTCTCTCTTATCCAATGCTTAGTTTATACTGACAAAAGTATGTACACAACAGAACAGGTGTTTTTATCAAGATAGCAACCTTGATATAGATAACTATTGTTACTGCTCGCGCAACTAATTTTCGTTTAATTATTTAAACGTTCAATTCAATATCACTTCTTTATGTAACGTGCTTTTTGTTCTATAATGACATATTTCGGCTGTTTAGTTGAAAATTTAGGCCCAAAGAAATACCGTATAGGTTCTACTTAAAGGAAAGTCTAACCAAGAAACATTGATTAGTATAGAACTAAAAATTGTGTGTAGTGTGTGGTATGTTTTCTTAGTGGTTAGAGCAACAGATTCAAAAACAAACGTGTCCATTTTCGAGCTCTGACCGCGGAAAATTCTGGACAGTACATGAATAGTTCACAATAAGGACGAAACCGGTCAACTTAATGAATTTCCATATAGAAATTATACAATGCATAATTAATACTGGCAAATGTATTTACATAATAGCAAAGGTGTACGTATCAGGATTGCAACATAATTTATATTTTCAAAATTAAAAATTAGTCAAAGCAACTTCCTAGTTTGATTCCCAAAATCTTATCTATAAAGTTATTTATCGATAATAAATTCTGTAGCAACATTGATCTGTATACTAATTAGATGTATTGGTAAGTAAGAAGTCGCCTAATATATACTTAACTTGTAAAAGTTGCCAACAATGGTTTTCAAAATGCCGAGCCTGCTCTCGGTACCAACACAATGTATTTCTATATAGGCTAAATTTCCCCAAAATTAAGAATTACAACCACTTCTGAACACCTGTTACTCTGGCCTTGCTCAAAATGAATTATTACATTTCGTGGTAATCATTAATATATAATATAATAGTTACGCATTGTTTGTTGATGGAAACTAATATATATTCAACAGATTAGTACAAATAAGACTAGAAGGATATATTAATGTCAGCCTGAACGAAATCTATAATCTTATGTAAACATAGATTTCGTGCCTAAAGACGACTCATCAGTAGGGGCCAGTACTACGCCCAATATCTAATAAATTTATAATAAGGTGGTAACTTCACCCATTCTTTTCTAGCTTACACTCCTAGAGATCGAGCATTTTGATACGGCAAACAATAACAGCTATTAAACAATAATTGATTGCGCGGATGGTTGCAACAATTCTTTAAATCAAGTTTGCCAGCTTGAAATAAACACAAATCCAAATGTTTTTAACCAGTCGTCGTACAACATAGCAAAACTACCGCCAGTTACACGCACTGGCGTACTCTGGTGATGATCATGGAAGATAGAAACGCG